>CABHPQ010150150.1:0-40317 GCA_902168405.1 Peromyscus aztecus
GGGGGGCAGCTTCAGCTACCAGTTCTGTCCTCCATGAGCGCAGGGCCCTCCTGTTCAAGCGTCTTCGCTCACTTTCTTCACATTTCCCACACCGAGATCTAGCACACAGTAAATACCAGCAAAATTTAATTCTTTATATCCGTGTAATTCAGCTTGAGACAAGATGTTTGACATTCCCATGGCTACATATGTGACTGAATGTTTAACCAGGGGTTAATAAAAGTGATGCAGACCTCAATATCTTTCTCCTTATGTACATAGGGAGAGGAGGCACCATATTGAATAAAACCTCTGTCAAAGTGATTATTACAGATAGTCCCTATAACCTGCCCACTCTGGGGACATGAGGGGCCTGGAAAGTGATTACCATGGCTGTGTGGCTTGAAGAGGAGGATTCACGGATGTCTGGGTCTTACCCTGGGCAGTCCACTCAGAGAGGATGGAGGAAGCGGATGTCATAGTCGGGCAGTCTGATCTACTCTTTTGGCTTGGACAGAGGCATTGGTATAGGTGGGGGAGGGAAGGCTGGAGAGTGCAAGGATGTGTCTTCATATACACATCGGCATCTTAAATGAATGCACGAATCAGGCCCTGAGTGAGGGCCTCAGAGTCTGGGACATGTCCCAGAGCTGGGAATGTGGAACCCAGAAATCTGCCTGATGGTTTCTGTTTGAAGAATGTCTGAGTATGTGAGTGTCCGTGCTCAGGTGGACGTTGATCTCATGCCCCACATTTATTTACTGGCTCTTTTATTCAGCAAGCAGTCTTGATGATCCCCAGCATTCCAGGCACTGTTCTGTGGCCAAGGATGCAAAGACAGATAAGGAGATATCTCCATCTCTAAGGACCTCACCGTTAAATGGAAGAGATGGGTAAGCAAAAGTGCTAGGATGAGAGACCTGCCCAGACAGATGTGAGTTCAGAACCAGGGGCCATAGTGTGACTTACCCAGCCCAGGCCCAGGCCCTCGGCATGAATGAACAATGCTAGCGTGAAGGCCAAAATGTAAATTCAGGAAATGGGGTGAGAAGAACAAAGCTAAGAATGGCAAGTCTCAGAAAAAGATGAGAGTCAGGAATGAGGTCCCCACGTGCCCCACATTATACCGCGAATACATAACATACAAAACCCTTGTCATATTCCTGCAATGCGTGTTAACCTCTCAAGACATTGCAGGCTCTATAGGAATACTTGAACCAGTGCAATCTGACTTAAAATGATATTGGGCTTTATGAGAAAGTCACCTTCAGGGGCTAAAGGAAGAAGAGAAGAATAGACATTAATGGACAGGGCTCATGGTTGTAGCAACAGAGAGGCTAACACACTCTCTGACAGTTTCTTACCTCTACTGGTCCTGAGCTGTCCAAATGGAAAGTAGTAATGTTAGAATATTTCTCGACTTCTTTTAGTTACAGGTGAGAATGCTGTGGTCCTGAGGAGTAGGTGACTGGAAGGTGTCACTCGGTGATAGACACCAGACACATCAGCTCTGATGAGGGTGTCAGGGCCAGTGATGGGAAGCCTGTAGTCACTCTTGCCAGCAGGGTGATAGAAATGTCGTCTTCAGTGGTTAGTAGCTGGACACGTGGGCTTTTGGAAGTGAGTTGGTATGCTGATTTTCAAACTTGTATTGACCATGAGCCCGTAGTAAGAAATCATTTCGCTTTGTACTTACTTCTGTACGTGCGTGCACACGTCCATATCTTTGTCACAGACCTAGCCACCAACGTGCTGTGTGTCCTCGGTCTCCCAGCCAAGTCAACGGAAGATTTTCTTAAAATATTGTTGTGGCTGCAGTCTGGCTAAAACCAGAATTATAAAATATATCATGGCTAACAAGAATTATAAAATGCATCATTGTTTCAAAGGTGCTAAAATGTGAGAAATATTTGGGTCTCAGAACATACACACAAAACCCAGGACATAGTTATTAGAATTCAAAAAGGTTCAATGAGACTGTACTTAATTTTTATGGGATGTGCTGTGATATTTTCTATTTTGTTCCATGCTGTCAAAAACTGATTGTGACTGGGTTGAGAACTTATTGAAAATACTAAGTGACTTATTTATATGAAATATCACAATTTACAGAAGGCTAGGAACCTTCAAGTTCTCACCATTGACTCCTTCTTGACTTCAATGGCAACCTCTCCAGGTTAGATGGAGGTGTTATGAATTAGTCTAAACTTCCACTGGAGGCTGTCTTAATGGAATCATATTTATCCTTTAAAATGGCCAATGGCTAGTCCATTGATTGCTTTTTTTTTGAAGTGTGCACTTGTCTTGTTGGAGAATTGGGAGCAGTGGGTATATTGATCCCATCATGAAAGGGAATGTGTGGATTTTAGGATGAGCTATGGCAAGTTCTTGTTCAGGTAATAATGAAGTAAGAGGAGGCAGGAGTGTCTGGTGGGGGAAACAGCGGGGCTCAGAAGGCCATACACTTGGAGGAAGACCAGACGGTGGGGGGGGGGGCAGCCTCCCAAACAGCTTCTCACTGTAGCTGTGAGCTTTGGGGTCAGAGATCAGAGAGCTAAGTCGAGAGAGACACCGTCACCATATTGACCTGGTTCTTTTTCATTCCACAAAAAAAAGATGGGGCCCAGGTCTATGCCATCAAGCTGTGCAGTTAGCTGTGGCCTGAGGCTCATTTTTTGTAAGGACTGACCAACATTGGGGGTCGGGGAGGCTACTGAAGAGTGGTAGGCTCTATTTTAAAGTAGGCTGATGAAGAGCTGGGGCAGTAGTGAATGTCTGTACTCATAGCACCCAGATAAACCAAGCTGAAAGACTGCGAATTCGAGGCTAGCCTGGGCTGTAGAGCAAGACCTTGTTTCAACCCCTCCCCCACAAGAGAGCCAGTTGTAAATAAATGGTAGCAAAGGCTTCCCCACTAAAATAACTTGACTTTCAAAGCAACATTGCAAGTGAGATAGAGTGGAGTGGCCCATAAACCCACACGGACGACCTTCTGAAGTGGGCGTTCTCAACCTTTTGTTTGAATCAGGGTCTTGGATGATCTGCAGAAAGTTTTGCTTTGGACCCATCCTGGAGGGGTAGGCATGCACAGAGAAGCTGACAGATGATCCACAGGAGTCAAGGTTCTAAACCCCATTCTTGGACCTCTGAATCCAGGCCTTAGGAACTTTAGAGTTACCGGACGTAGGAGAACTCAGTTCCGAATCTGCTCTTATAGAAACAAGGTTTCCCGGCTTGAACCGCAGATAATGGAAGGTTTTCTGACCTCTGTGGCCCGAGGCCTGGAATTGAGGTTTAGAACAGGTGGAGGCACGCTGTGCATCTATCAGCATGAGGGACAGTGTGGCCAGGTGACGGTGGTGCTTGGCATCACTAGGCAGAGTTTAGAGTGGCCGTCCAATTATAAGCCTTACAAGATTAGGAGAAACAGCCTCCAAGCCGTGTGATGTGTGGTCCCTGCGTAGGCCTTTGGAATCAAATGTCACTCTTTCCTAACAGTTTGATCACTACTTAGAACCGGCCCACACCCTTTGAGAGGGATGGTTTTAAAGGTACAGAGCTGGTGATGTTACCCAGACTTTGCTCCATTTGTATCATCCAGATATAATGAATGCAAGACGCTCCCAGGCCTGCTCAGTGAGATGTTGGATTGAGTAAATCTCGTTGCCCCCCATGACCTGTCCGATGTATTGTACCATTTCACAGGACTCTGCCACCTCTGAAAGGAATTTAAACGGTCAGCCCATTAAGTGTTCAACTCTAAAGTGAAATTTGTAGTTGGAGCCAACTTGGCTTAATTTACCAGGATGTGTCTTCATGTCTGGGGAGAGCTGATGAGGACGGTGGGGGTGGGGTCCATCAGCGCTGCCTCTGTGTGAGTCTGGAACACACAGGGCACAGAATGGCTACTGTGGGGGGCTCTGTGGCATCTGTCAGGGAAAGGCACACTGCCCTGCTGCTGCTCTTCCTTTCTCTGGAAAGAGCACCATAGGCTGCCATCCCAACAGACACAGGAACCGTCCTGAGTTTGGGGAGGGGCTCTTGTCTGCAAGCCTGACTGAGCTGCAGATGGAAAAGCTTGCTCAAGTATGGCAGCATCTTTGTGTCACAGTTAGTGGTTTGGTTTTATTTTTTTCTCTTCAAATCTCCTTCTGAGGGAAATCTGTGATTACATTTTTTTTTTCTCTGCACAGGTGCTAGAATGCATTGCGCAAACACAAACATATCCCACTTCATGAGAGAATTTGGAAGTCATTTGCCTTCCATCTGTCTGAAGTGGATTGTGCTCTAAAACCGGCCATCCGCCTACCCGTTCTCCCACGCACCTTCTCGGTGACAAGAAGGAGATGGCATTGTTAGAGAACGGGAAAAAGAAGATAAACCCGCAAGGCATTTCAAAGGATGGCTTATTAGTATCACTTGGGCAGCTATGAATAACGCATGATAGCTTCTGGGCTGCAGGCTATTCACAGAACAGAACCCCGAATTTCCCTTCTCTCCTTTCCCATTCAGTATCCTTTCAGAATAAGTATTTTTCTGTATCCGATTCCCAAATCCTTGCAGAACCTGGGTCTTCTTTGACCACAGATCATTTCCGTGTGTCCACAGTGAGCTCTTGCCCCCATAGGTAGGCTAGCAGTGCTCTTTCAGAAAGGAAGGCAGAGGATAATGCAGCTGTACGTGCTCCGTGCTCAGACAATCAGAGGCCCAGCAGGGCACCTTCCATGTGCAGCTGCACAGCGTCTCCTCGGGAGCTCTCCGAGGCACTGCGCCCTACGTGCGGATTCCAAGCTACATTTAACACAATTGCCCATCAGCACTTAGGAAGCAGTTACCACAGAAACCCAGCAGAGACCAATTAGTCACATGATTAAATTAATTAAAATAACCCAGGGCATCTGCCATCTTGCCTCTTTCTGCTACAGATAGCGCATGACCCAGACCAAACTGCAATTGGTTAGCAGTATGACTGTGCCACCAAATCCTAGAATTGCCCTCTCACCATGGACCAGGGTTCTTCCGATTTGCTTTTCTGGCCTTAAGAATTCTGTTAGGTTTTTTTTGCAGAATATTTCTCCTCTACAAACCAGGTGGTATCAAATTTATAAAATGTCAGGTTTAATAAACAGTAGGATTTGTTGTCTAGGGGGAAGAGAACTTGCATTTTTTGGCTGCATAGTTGAAGACTTTTGGAGGCTTTTAGTGAGGACGTTCACAGTACATGCAAGGGGGTGCTCTGTAACACACATTTACACTTGACCTGAGAATTCTGTGGCAAGTTGCAAAAACCAGATCATTGCTCTCCTTGTTAAAGTAATAGGGATGTTACATTAGGCACCAGCGGTCTGCGCTAGGAGATTGCTTTAAGTCAAGCCTGATGTCTAGCGATCCTACTTGGTGGCTTATCATTTGTAAAAGGCAGAAACATATACCCTGAGGCTGACGCAGTAAATCAGCTCTTTGTCCTTGATGTGTTGAATGACCTAACCATGGCCCCCCAAACTCTCTGTGTAGTCAAAGGTTATCTGTTATTAAAGGACCATCCTTCTGTACACCCCCCACTACACCCACACAAACTTACCTGGGATCTCACGATGTAGCATGAATCTTAAAAGTTCTTATTAATAAAATCAAACCTGAGGCCAGTTATTGGGGTGAACACTGGAAGATCAGAGAGCCAGAACAAGCCATAGCTATCTCACCTCGCTGGATCCTCAGCTGGTCTTGCTTCCTCAGACTGGAGGCCTCTGAGTCCTCATCCAGAATGGGTCTCAGCTGAATTGCTGCTCAAAAGCCTGAATGCTTAACCAGGTCAAATGCTTAACCAGCCAAATGCCTCTAGTTTCTGGTCTTCACGCCTTATATACCTTTCTGCTTTCTACCACTACTCCCTGGGATTAAAGGCGTGTGTCACCATGCCTGGCCATTTCCAATGTGGCCTTGAACTCACAGAGATCCAGAGGGATTTCTGTCTCTGGAATGCTAGGATTAAAGGTGTGTGCTACCACTGCCTAACCTCTGTTTAATATTGTGGCTGTTCCGTCTCTGACCCCAGATAAGTTTATTAAGATACACAATATTTTGGAACACAATACCACCACATCACAATATGAACAGCAGTAGCAACTTCTGTCAATTCAGATACTTGCTAGAGACCTCTCTTCAATCATATCCAAGAGCCAAGTGCCCAAATACAATTTGAAGGTATCGAAAGAGTTAATGGTGTGGTTTCCAGGTAGGTAGGTAGATAGATAGATGGAGGGATGGATGGATAGATAGACAGATAGACAGACAGATGTGATCTGGCCTGGCAAAATGACATAGATTAATTATATAGCTCTACAGCTTTCATTTGTGCCTAATAAAAAAAGGTGGTACAGCCTTGTCTGTCAGCCTTGCCTCTGAGACAGGAGAATCATACATGAAGAAGAGGTAGCATGTAAGTAATCAGCTTGCACAGCCAAGAGCTGTAGACACTGGGCGACTTTGAACCTTCTCTTTCCCTGGGTGAGAGAGCCTGGTCAGATCTCAGAACAGATGTGTCCATATGGCAATTCTGAAAATCAAGGGATTGATAAAAGAGAGCCATGTGGTCATTTAAAGCTGTGGCCCAGCATATTATGTAATAAGCCTCAAAGGAAATTAGTTGATACCCTGCCATCAATAGCACTAAAAATGAGAATATGCATTTGAATCACATTTAATCGTTTATAAGACATTTGGATAACTCCAGACTTCAACTTAATCTGGCCTCTCTAATCTTTACCAATACTTTCATTTCATATGCATTTTTGTACACATGTGATACGGTTACTTTGTTAGCACAAGTGTCTATTTTGTGAATGAAATAGATATCAATGAAAAGCAGAGCTAAACCTGGAGTATGGAAAATACTGTTTCCTGGTTTAGAGTTTTTTTTTTTCTTTTGAAGTCAACAGAAGAATGAACACACAGAATTTTATGTGCATAAGTATAATTAACGAACACCTCTGGGAGAGGTGATTTCAAAGACAAAAATGTATTTCAAATAAATGTTTTATATATATATATATATATATATATATATATACCTAACACCAAATATTATTGAATCTGCAAACTGTAGTTTTTATGTAAGTAAAAATGTATTTCTCTTACATAGGAGTATCGTTTTTCTCTATTAAAATTGTGGAATACAGCCATTTGAAAATGGCGAAGATTACTCTTTTGAGAATGACAAAATGAAGCACAAGTTAATGTATATTTCTTTTAACTGTATACAAGGCTTGGTCCCAATAAGCTAAGCAATCAAAAATTATTACAAAGTACTTGAGTGGGTTTGGAACAGATTTCACTGTGTTTGGTCACATTTTGTGTAGGAGATTCTGCTTAGTCATGACGGACTTTCCTGCCAAGTCAAGGCATTGCCCATTGCAGCCAGCATTCTGAATCTGAGGGGCGGGGGCTGGGGATGACGAGGGCACCTGGTCACACGTCCTGTTGTAAATTCCAGACTCCCCTTTATGGTCTTCCGTCATTCCACGTCGTCCCGTTTCACCAAGGAGGGCCAGCAAAAGGCAGCTCTGCATAATTTATGAATTATTTCGCCATTCTTTCTGCCTCTACTGTCCCACGTTCTATTGACGTATTGTATGGAGACAGGAATGCAAATTTTAAGCGTTGTAGACTTAGCATGTTGACTTACAAGATCAATTCTGATGTACTTCCAAGGCTGGAGCCCTGTAAAGTTGACTTCTGTGAAATCTGTGGTTCTAGGAAAGAGTCGCCGCGATATTGATTTTCCATCCCTCTCATTTGATCTTCCTGGCAAATCTTGGTCCTGAGCACTTACTGACACACTCAGATTGTCAAAGAAATCAACAGGAGATGGGTGAAAATGAATTACTTTGGAAATGAGTTTGTGTCTGTATTTTCATAAAGATCGAGCTCTTTAGTAGCAAAGGGGCAGGCCAGCTCCTGCTGCTGCCTCCTGGCCTTCCCATAAATCCTTCTGAGAACGAGGCAGGTACAATAAATTAGTAAATGAAATGGAATTAATAAGTAAAACTGCAGAAGGCCATGGCTAGTGTGTTAGTCTTAGCATGCTAATTCACAGCACTCTGGGGAGATAAGGAAAAAAATCAAAAGTCCCCCGTGTGATAGTAAAAATGAGCAACGGGGCGAAGAGAAAAAAGAAAGACAAAAAATTGAGCAACATCTGATTGTGTTCAGCAAATAGCTCCTTGGATTAGCAGCCTCCACTGCCCTGTACACACAACTGCTTTTGTTTTCATAGCGCATGGTTTTACTGGCTATCATGTGTTTTTATGGATATTTATTTCCCATTGTCTGTGTTTCCTATTATCATAAAACCCCACGAACGCAGCAATTTTGTCTGTCTGGCTCACTTATCCCCAGTGTTGAAAGCTGCATCTACCATGTAGAAGATTTTTGATAAATATTCATTGAATGAATGAATTGAATTCATTTAAGGATAAATATTCATTGAATGAATGATTAAACTAGGTTCAAATTAAATGAGGAGCTGAATGAACTAGACCTGGTGTTTTGAAATAAGAGGCATTAAAAGGAATGTTAATTTGTTTACCAAATTAGATTAGTTAAAGGCTTAAAGATAGGAAGCTACCTGTAAACACCTTAGGAACTGCCTTCTAGAACAGTTTTGAACTGGGGCTCCACATAGAGGATGTGGAGGCCCCAGAAGCAAAGCCTGTCCTAGTTGATCATCATGCTGCCTTTTCTTCTTTTCTTTATACAAATCCTTTAGTACAAAGAACGTTAATGGACCAGGGATGAAAAAAAATTAGGATTTGATTTCCTTTAGGAAGGCAATAGAAATGTATGTGAAATATAAAAAAGAGGAGAGATCACAAGAAGGTTGACAGCTAAGATGTACATATTCTCCTCTTTGGAAGTAAATAGTCTCTGGGTCCTCAGTCCCTCACACATCCGCATGGCTTCATCACAGAGTCATACACACACAAAACCTTTGCAGACTAACTCATTGGTCTACTGGGCTTGTAGGAGGGGGACAGTTATCTCAGTTTCAGCCATTCAGTGACATTGTCCTAAGAAGCCTCATCTTATAGCATGGGAGCGAGTGGATTCCTATGACATTTGGGTGACACATTGATTTGGTTATTTGCTCTTAATACCCCCCCATGGAGTTTGTACTCTCCCACCCCAGTGAACCCTGACTATTGGAATCTGAAGTGGAAATCTTTGTCCACAGTCACTCAGCACTCTGTGGTGTGCATGTCATTTCTTTCTCTCTTTGATGCACTTCATAGAATTGATTTATGATCCTTTTGGGAGGAGCGGCAATAAGGGAGGGGTGTCTGATGCCCTCACTGTGTATCAGGTGTAACCCAGGAAAAAGTGCAGAATAGTTCGAAAACCACTCTTCAACTAGTGAAGGAATGCTGTGCTCCATGTAAGAACCATTTGGGGTTTCACTGTTTGGTTTTCTTGTCTGTGGTCTAACTTTTCATTCTTTGCTTTCACCTCACCATGCTGTGTTTAGAAGCAGGGTTTCCGGAGCCTTAGTTAACTGCCCCCATTCCGTGTGGCCTCCCGCAGCCATCTCCTGGTCTCCTGTGTAGACACCTGAGGTCCAGATGGGACTGATCCAGAAAAGATTGGAGCATTTCCTGGGTACCCACTCTACAGGACAGCACAGAGTGTGAAGGCCCGAGAGTGGCCCCGGAGAGCCACCTGCTCCCCTCCAGGTTCCCGCCTCTGCCCATCCCACAGGGGGTCCCTCCGTCTGTGGTCTCTGCAGTCCCGGGCTCTCTGCACCCATCCTCCTGTCTCTGGTCCCCAACAGTTAACACACCAGTGCCCTCCCCACTCACCTGTGGTACCCCAGCTATCTCCGTTTTTCAAGTTGTCACTACGTTAGACACTGGACTAAGTATCTGAGGGTACTGAGTCCCCATAGGATCTTGATGAAAATGATACTGGTGTCTCCATGTTTACTGGAGGCAGTGGGATCCAGGGAAGTCTTATGACTCACCCAAGGGATCTGCCTCATCATGACCAGGTGAGGCGTGGACCCAGGTCTCCTTTTCACTGGGCTGTGCTTCTGACTACCCCATACTAGGCTGAGGGCTGACCCTGGCCAGCAGTTCTGCTCTTCTCCTTGTACCCAACTAGCACACCCCAAATCCCTCCAGAAGTCCAGCCCCTGGCCCAACTCCAGATCTTTTTCTCTTTCCTCTCCCCCTGCCCCCTTTCCTTTACGTGCCTTTGAGAGTTCTCTACCACTAACCCAACCCTCTCTAAAAATGTTTATTTTGAGACAGAGTCTGACTACCTTAAAATTCTCTTGTATCAGCCTCATGAGTACTTAGGATCATAGCCCTGTGCTACCGGGTCCAGGTGGCTTCTTTCTTCCTCCCCCTCCCTCCCTCCCTCCCTCCCTCCCTCCCTCCCTCCCTCCCTCTCTTCCTTCTGCCCTTCCTTCCTTCCCTTCTTCCTTCATGCTGGGGATGGGACCCACAGCTGGTTGGCAAATGTTCTACCATGGTGCTACCCCAGCATCGTGTCTGATTTCCAAGAGACCCCAAGTGTGTTCGTCCAATCACTTGCTCGCAGCTTCATGAACACTTCCGGAGCCCTCTTCTGGAAAGCGCTCTGTGCTGCCCTAATGTGGCAAGAGGTCACTAAACCTGTGTGGAATCTAAACATGTCCCTATGCAAAAGTTACCAGGGTTAGGGTTCTGTGAGATGTTTTGAGAATAACCACACTGGGAAAGGAAGTTTGGAGGGATGTGTCTTCCGGTCTTGAAATGTTCCAGCTAAACTTGTGCTGGAAGACACTGCAGAAAGGGGATCAAGCAAGATACCCTTAATGGGCTCATTAAAAAATAAAATAAAATAAATAAAATAAAAAATAAAAAAACCCATGCATGGTGACACACATCTATAATCTGTAATTGTAGTAACTATGGAAGCAGATTGCAGGTTTGAGGCAAGGTCTGTGATATGTCGTGAATTCAAGGCCAGCCTGAGACCCTCTCCCCCCCAAAAGGAAAATCTAAGCTAGATATTTTATCACTGTCTAAAGAGGGTTTGGAGAGATGAGGTTTTCTGTCAGGTGTGTGAATTACTTCCCTAGTCAAAGCTCCTTAACTGGAGCTGTTTTCCAGAGCTTTCATTTCTTTGCCTGGTTTATGCATGTGTCGCGTGCTTCTGAAACTGCCTCTCCTGACCTAGCAAGCCCTCTCCAGGAGGCTGAGGCCCGAGTCACTGTGGGATGGGCTGGGGCACTTCCCCGGGCTAGGGGAGGTCCCCCCTCTTCACTGGTTCTGTATTGCTGTAAAGCTTCCTTGGTGGGGCTCTGGATATAATAAAGGCGTGTGGCTGGCCAGATTCATTGTCAGGTTAAGAAGCCCTTTGTTTCTGTTTAGTTTTCTGAAACAAGACAAATTATGATATTTTCTGTTAATTTCTTTCCTTAATGAGTTTCATTAAAATCAAAGCTTCCGGAAGACTGAGCCTTGACAGCTGTCTAAGGGCTGTTTCATTTACTGGGGGCTGCTAAGACTGAATAATTATTACGGCTTGATAGTTGGTAAAGAAGTAAGAACAACAGGGAGACACAGATTCCTTGAACGGTGTGTTGTGTGTGTCTGGGGTTCTGTGGCATTCAAAAGAGATCATTACAGCTCTGTATCCTTTGATCAATAATACTACAAAATCATCAGACACTTGCTTCCTAATGGCTCCCTGATTCTTAAATACTGAATTCCAGTTAATGATGGTATATTAAAAGGAAGCTTTTTAGAGGTTCATAATAAAAATATATTATCTTCAGGCACTAGCAAGCTGTTTGGCCCGAGACTGGGCAGCAGTGTATTTCACGTTGTGCTGGTTGAGGGTGGTGGGTAGCCCAGTCACTCATCCCCTCCAAATGACTTTTATGTTTGGCGTAATAAAAAAAGAACTGAAGTCATGTTCAGAATTTCATGTTTCCTGCTGGAGAGAGAAAGGCTCTTGTTTGGAGGCAGACTTTCTTTCCCTCAGTGTTTACACAGGTCAGGGGACAAAGTATGACTGTCACGTTGCCACAGCCCCTTGACGGAACTGAACGTTGAGATGGTTTACCTGGGGGGGGGGGGCAAACCTGAAAGATCTTAGTAAAGACAAAAACACAAAATTCCATCAGAAGTGATCAAGTAAAATGAATATCGCTGCACACGCTGTGGCGTGCATCTCAATTCACAGTAAGGAAGGAGAGAGGGGCAGGCAGATGAAGTGGGGGGGGGTGAATCTTGATAACTGTCCACCTGGATGAGGAGAAGTGAGGCTTATGGGTGTCACCACTTTCTGAGTTATTTTTGAGTTTTCAGAGAGAGAGAGAGAGAGAGAGCATGTGGATATATGTGTATGTTGCCTGCACGTAACATGCAGGTCTGCAACTGTGCATACACACGCTGAGGCTACAGGAAGACAGGTGTTTTCCTCTGTCTGTCTGCCTTATTCCTTTCAGACAGTGTTTCTAACCGAACCAGAAATGTGCTACTTGGGCTAGGCTGGCTGCCCAGTGCGCTCCTGGGATCTGACTGTCTCCGTCCCTCAATACTGAGATTACAGGCACCTCGGTTGTGCTCAGCTTTTTACCTGGGTACTAATGATTTGAACCCAGTTCTCACACTTGTACAGCAAGCCCTCTTCCCCACTGAACCGTCTCCCAGCCCCATCATAAAAAGTTAAGAATGATAAAACAGCAACAGAAGATTTGTGATGTAAGAGGAAAGAATAAGACTGTGGAGATTCGATGTTCCACAGTTTCACCCAAAAATCTTTACATTATCCGGGTAATTTTTTTGTCATTGGCAAATTTATATGATCAGATAAAAATATTTTTAAGGTTAGGAAATTTATATCCCTAAAAAAATTGAGGTGATGAGGTGCAACCCAATGATCATCCTTAGCTCTGGCTCTTCTTAGACCAGAGTATGAGTTAAAGTGCCATACTTTAAGCGAGAATTTCTACAAGTACAGAGAATTTCTACAAGTGCATCTAACGGTTCACAGGGAGGCACCATTGCTGATAACCAGCTTCCAGGCTCATGTGAAAGGAAAGTCAGATAAATAGTGTGGACCTCACCACAGGAGAGAGGAAGCATTTCATTGTTATTTTATTACTAAAATAAAAAACCTATAATGGACAACAAGGCATCTCCCAGTGCTTCTCTGAGATGCTCCCTCCCCACAGTGGGTATTAGCTTGTAAGGACCAGAGCGTCAGGAGTGGGAAGGCTCTGGTAAGCTCAGGGAGTCCCCTAGCACTGGTCCTCTTGACTGTGGTGGCTCTGGTAAGCTCAGGGAGTCCCCTAGCACTGGTCCTCTTGACTGTGGTGAACCTTGGCAGTTTCTTGCAGGGTTGTGGAGCCCCTGGGGCAGGGAAACTGATTTCCATTTTTGTGTCGTTTCGCTGGAGTGATGGTGTGAGGTGGATAATTGAACCGGAGAGTCTTTAATTTTCCTTCACAATCTGAGCTTTTGTGCTTAAATAAGACAAAGAGAAATAGAGACATTTGAATACAAAACAGGTGTGGCTAAGTGTGACTCTGTGCAAATGTGTGTGCACCTCTCTGTTGAAGAAGTTGTGCCCATAGTATGAGCTGTTGGACAGCTGTCCACCAAGTAGCAGACTGAATGTAATTGGGCCCTTCCATTTCTTAAATCTTTTAATACGAAGGAGCCTGGTTTTTCTCAAGAACTCCTCATTAAAGTGTAAAACACTCTCCCGCAGTCTTGACGCTGGGAAGGGGCCCTTGTTCCATGAAGTCTACCACTATCTTATGGAAATCTCTCCCTCAGGAGGTCATTGAGCCCAGGGCTGCAGCTGTGTTTTAATAAGGGCTGGATAATTTTATGACCAATAACATTTGTCGTTACACATGCTACAAGAAGGTTAATCAAATCTCAGCCTTCGGGGCATAATCCGGGTTCTCCCAGGAATTTCCTTCCAGAATCTGTGCTTGGCTGGGGAGACCCACTTCCCCTCCTCACACAGAGGTTGTTGACTCTTGTGCCACAACTCTGTGTCTCACGGTCACCAGAATATTCCAGCATCAAAAACTGGGGGCACAAAACCCAAGTTGCAAGCCTTCAGGAGACCAGCTTTCAGAGCTCAGGGCATGCAGGCTGTTTCTTTATTTTTTCATTTGATGGCAATTCTCAGTCTATCTGTTTCTTTTGCTTTGGGGAAGCCAAAGTTAGGGCGACTCGTAGACCTGAGATACCAAATATTTTCCCAGCATTTCTCTGTTGCTTAGGAAACCTGTAAACCGGTTCAAACATCTCACTTGGGGAAACACTGAAGGGACATTTAACTCAGAAACAAACTGCCTTTGGTTTGCTAAAGAAAACAGCCCCGCTGCCTGAAAGGGCAGCGGATCAAAACAGAGAGAGCAAGAGGCAGAGACAGGAGGGCTTTGAAAGCTGGCGTTCAGATGTCGGCTATGGAAGTTTTGAGATGGTCAATGTTTCTCCTTTGGCTTGGATTATGTGACGAGATCAATCTATGACATTTCTACTGATGCCGTCAGGAAGAAGTAAAGTCTCCTTGTCATTTGAAGGGCAAAGGATCCCCAAGACGACTTCTGAAGACACAATGATGTTTAATGAAGCAGCTGGGCGGCCATAGGTTACCGGAAACAGGGCCTCAGGGCCTAGTTATCAGTGTTCCAGAGTCCCCATCAGGCCTCACTGAGTCCTCTCCATCTTGATCTACTTTAGAATCTGTCTGCACAGGGACACAGGGATGTCCTTGCAGGGTCAGTTTCTTTAAGGCCAGGTCACTCTCATGATGGTCCACAGTCCCTCGTCTTTTCTCGTGCTGGTTTCTCTGAATTCAATGCAAGGCTAAAAAAAAAAAAAAAAAATCTGACCCCAATTGTGTTTGTGTGTATATGTGTGTGAGTTGTGTGTGAGTGTGTGAGTATGTGTGTATGTGAGTATGTGTGTGACTTGCATGACTGTGTGTATATGTCTGTGTGTGTGAGTGTGAATGTGTGTATGTGTATGTGTGTGTGTGTGTGTGAATGTGTGTGTCAAATGTTAATATAGAAAGAGGTCTACTTCTATGGTCATCCAGGTAGGAGGTAACTCAGGCTGATGCTAGGTTTCCAGGGCTCTTGGACTGATGGATGTGAGCGGGATGGGTAGGTGGAAACCAAGGCAAAGAGGCAGAACTGTAGACAATGAGCCTCTTTATCCGTTAATACTTTCCTTGGGTATCATTCTGGAAATAAATAGGATGAATGAATCATAGCCACTAAAACCAAACTAAACAGCAGGCTCCATTAGACTGTAGAATGTGTGCCTAAACGCGGGGTATTAGTGCTAAGCCAGAGAGCCTGACCCCGAGTCAACAGGTGTGCAGATGTACTGGGCAGACTCAGAACCTTTCCAGGCAGCTCCAGACTCGGGACACACATGAGGACTCCTCCGACCCGTCCTGGGGAGGATGCAGGGGTGGGGCTGGGCTGGGAGTAAGGGTGGGTGTAGGGGTGGGAATAGGAGTGGGGGGGTAAAGGTGAGAGTGGGGGTGGGAGGGGGTGGGAATGGAGGTAGGGGTGGGGGTGGGGTAGGGGTGGGGGTGAGGGTGGGTGTAGAGGTGGGGGTGGGGTGGGGGTGGGAATGGAGGTGGGGGGGAGGGGGGGTGTAGAGGTGGGGGTGGGGTGGGGGTGGGGTGAACAGTTGAAGCAAAGATTTCCCATGACTACAAGCACCATCTTGTGCTTTCCCCTAGTGGGTTCCTGCTCACTTTATGTCAGTCCATGTGTACAAACAAATCTTTAAAAATTGTCCCCGGCTCGGGAAGCTGACATCTGCCACTTTCGTGAATTGGGAATGACAGACACCCGGAAGGGTGATAGGATGAGAACTAATCAGCTGATTATGTATGCAGGACTAGAATGTATGCAGGCTCCACAGCTGACTGAAAGGACAGCATTGTCCCGTCCATGCATTTAGTGGTGATTTCAGGTGACCAAGGGAAAGGCGCCATCTCATTCTGACCATTAACCCTGGTGCCTTCCCCAGCAAAACTGAGCAGAACCTTTCCCAGCCCCGCCTTCCCTCTGTGGAGACTCCGCCTCCCTAAGCGGGTTTGTGATGGAGATTGGGGATGAGACCAGCACGCTTTCAGATTCCTTCACCCCTCCGCTTTCAGGAGGCGTGGCCTCTTCCCCTGTACCCCGGTGTTGGAGAGAAAGTCAGGCTCTGCAGGAAAGAGGGCCGCGACCACGGGGCTTCTCTCCACCTCTCGAGACGTCTCTGATTTTCTCTGGCTCTTTGCTCCATGTTTTTCCCAGCGTGGATAGATCACATGTCTGTTCTTCCCCATAGTTCCCTCTGTGTCACCTCAGCATCCACCATGGCCACTTCATCCACAGTCCACACTGATCTTACCTCATTCTCTCGCCATATTCTAATTCATGCTCCTGGGGGAGGATGTCTGATTGAGTCAGGTTATCACTTTACGATAGGATGGATCACGGATTATTGGACACCTCACCTAGTGGCTGGCCTTGGATCACACGTCTGACATTGTTCTAGTATGCTCAGGCTGGGTTATGTGCAGCAAAATGGCTACACGGTCCCTCGGAAAGGGGTGTGGTGGGCAGACACATTGATTGATAGCCCAAGTCCACTGCCTGATGTTTCTTGTACTTGAGTCTGGCACTAGAGCTGGCACCAAGGATGGATAGTGAGTCCTTCTGAACCCCGAAAGACTTGGAGCTTCTGATCACCCAGATTTCAAATGTACAGTAACATTTATCATAAACTATCATTAATAGACAGAATTAAGTGGCAAGAGACATTTCCAGTTATTGGCTTCATTATATTGTCCGTGTATTTCAACTCATTTTAAAAAAGCAGCCACAAAAAAAAAAAACACAACAAAGAAACATAAATCTGGACAAGGACTGTGCTGAACAATGGGAAGTGTGGTAAAATCGCCTGTGGAGTCCTTATAAAACCCAATCTAGTGAATATGTATTTTAATGTTTCTAGCAATCCCACAAACTAAAACCATATTGAAAATGAACAACTGACTCAAATAAACCAAAGCATGCCTCAGGCAACTCTAAACTTCCCACCAGTTTGGGGTTAGCTCCCGTCACTCCTAACATTTGTGAGAGGATATGGTTCTAAACAACACAGAAACGAAATCACAAGTTCTACACACAGAATAAATTAGGTTGGGAGCAGCGCAGACTTGGGCGGCGTGGTGAGCCGGCTGCTCCCTCACATTGGCTGCTCCTGCAGACCAAAGAGCCCTGACCGTCCCTGGATGAGAGGCGGCTGCCCGCAGGTTGTCCAGGTTGTTGGAACACTGCTGGGCGTTCCTCCAGGTCCCCTCTGGCCTTTTCCTTTTGTGCTTTAACCTGTCGGTATCCTGTGAAGAATTCTGTGTTATAATTCCTATCTGCGCCTCCCGTTGGATCCCCTGGCTACGGCTTAGTGTCTTCATTTGTGAAACAGGAGAGCCATTCCCAGCAGGCTGGAAACCTTCATGTGCTGACCCCTAGAAAATGGTCTCCATTTATTAAAAATCTTTAGACCCCTCCATTCGCCCCCTAACATATTTAACACTAAGAGAAAAGAAAAGAAGATCCATGACTTTAAGTGAAATAAGGTTTTTTTTTTTTTTTTTTTTTTTTAAAAATCATTCTACGTACCTAGAGACTGGTGTTTTAAAAGAGTTGTTTTTCAAAAACCACGGTGAAGAAGGCAGGAAAAGAATATAAAAGGAAGAATGGCTAGACACCCCATCCTTGCCCCTCGTGTGTCCCTGACAGAGGGACTTTTGCATCCTGAGCAGGATCAGATTTGGCCTCCAGAAACACTTGGGGAGTGAAAGCCCGTGACTGTGAGGGCAGATGTGTCCCGTTGCAGGACAGTGGGCTGCAGGTCCAGGAACAAGAGAATAAAGATAATGATTTCATTGCTATCCTCTACCAAGTAAATCAAAGACTTGCCACATAAATTTCAATCAGTTCAACAAAAACAAAGACAAAAAGTCAGAGAAGCGTTGGACGGATCCCAGCAGAGGCTCCCAGAGGGTACAGTGTGCGTGGGATGAAGACCCTCACTGGGCTTGAGGACAGGCTGACACGGAGGAGGCTGTGCAAGCCCACCTGGCCAGACTGCCTCTTTGTTGCAGAGTATGAAGCAGGCGCCTTAACTTTTCCTTACTTTTTTTTTTTTTTTTTTTTTTGGCTAGCATTGCATCTTCTAAGTCAGAGTCTAGCTTCTCCTGTCCATATTTTTTTTTACTGCACAGAAGGTTTCCCATTTTGCAAGTGTTTGCAGCCCGGCTGGGCCCGGAGCTAAAACACAATGCGTATGGAGTGCGGTATGTATTCAATTCACCGGGTTCGTTCCACCATATGGGCTGTGCAGGGTGCTTTTCACTTGAGATGCCACTGCCGAAGTTGCCAGGAGCCCAGGGTAAGTGGAGGAGAGATGGGAGGCAGCCCTGGGCTTCACCACACCTGGGAGAAGAGCCTGGTGTTCAGCAGCTGGCTGCATTTTTGACTTGTGTCTCTGTTTTCCACTCACACACACAGTCCCGTTATCAGCCTTCTCTCGCGCCCCGACCCGCTGTACCAGCCATTGTTAAGGCAACCGTGGAATCCCAGTTGAACTTCCAGGAAGAGAGCAGAGGAAGTAATTAGTACTTGTGCTAATGAGGCTAGCAAGGCTGTGGTTAAAACCTCATCAGTTACAGAGGGGACATGACAGAAGGGCAAAGCCAGTCGGTGTGTCTTTTCTTACTCCTACGCATTTATTGTCTCTTATTTCCCACAAGGCACGGTGCGCAGGGCACTTTGATAGGAAAGCAATTCTGGTCTGATCTTTGCGGGAGAATTTCAGCGGAACATCCGTCATGCTAAGTATGATTTCGTGGTGAGAAGGGGAGTGAGGAGTGTCAGTTACACATGCGCGATGCTCTGAGTATCCTTCTATCTTGTAGCCTAAATAGATCCATCCAGGAAGCTTCACTTTGACGTTGGCTCCTTAAAGAACCACAACCTCTTTGACTTTATTGGAAAGTTAACGTTCATTTTGTCTTTCTGGCTTTTCCCTTATTCACTTTCCTTTAACCCAGCCACTAGCGTAGGATGGAGGGCTCTCCACCCCCAGGCCTGGTGACAGGGTGTGTTACATGTGATGAAGATTCATGTCAGACCAGTAACAGAGCTGTTACAGTGACTGGGTCAATGTCTCCACTTGGCTCACCGACTTCAAGTTTCTCACATGCTTTCTCCCTCAGCCTGCTAACACCTACCTTTTGGCCAATACAAAGGGATGCTTGTGCTTGTATTTTTCATGGATCCTGAAGGAGTCGTTGCTGTTGACTCTGCGCACCATCTAGAATACTTCCTATCACAACAGTGATGGGTGGGTCTGGAAAATTCCCTTGCTTGGTGAACATCTACTTGAAATGACAAGGCTTTGGTGGTTTAGTCTTGTGTATTATCACTCCGTTTTGCCTAGTGGAAGGTTGTGAGCACCCCAGAGGACAGAGAAGGCCGACACAGATACTGCCCCGTTCATATGGAAATCTAGCTGGACAGAGACACAGCTGTGGTAGTGGGTACTCCATGAGATACGAAAGTGACATGCTCAGACTGAGTTCGAGGGTGGTGAAAAGAGAAATGGCCGTCCTCTGGCTTTGTTTTCCCTCTGTCAGGGATAGCTGGCACTTGTTCCCCACACCTGGTTGAATGAGCAGTTAGAACCACAGGAAATGTTGAGGATACTGTCAGATCGCCCAGGAAACAGAACTGGGCATCTGTGGGACATGTTGGCCTCTCCGTTCTAAACCAAGGGCCAAAGGGAAGAAAATGCCTTGAAATTAATAGAATTCACTGGAGTGGTGGAGGGGTTCCTCGAAGTCTTGGGGTGTATCTCTGGCCAAGGAAAAGCCACATCAGAGTCTCCCTGTATTGTGGATGACACAGCCTGCATCCCTGTGCAAGGGTGGTGCCAGCCACACTGGAGTTCCAGTCTCATTCATTTGGTAATTGGTTATTTTAACACACACTGTGACTGAGGAACATGATTACACACCTGTCAGCCATCTGATGGGAAAGAGAGCGCTCTGCGAACAGAGGGACAGGCCACATTTCTACTCCGGTCTCTGCGGAGTCTTCTCCATCAAAGATGTCATTTTTCATTTCTACTGAAACAAGACAGACATGATAGCTATGGCCTTGTCTGGATCGTTTATCGGAAGTGCTGCCACAGATGCTAATCTAAACTAATACAGTTTCATTTTGATTACATCTTTGCAGACATCAGATCCTAACACCCGGGAGGGCAGGGTGTAATATTAAGAAACAAATGACTATAAACTCTGAGCAGTACCTATACAGCAGCTTCCTTTGAACAAGGGGAAGTGGTGGGGGAAACTAGAAATCAAGATGTTTTCTACAGGAAGATATTTTACTTTAAGATGAAATCAATCAGGGAAATAAAGGAAGCTTTTTCTGTTGCTCAGATGAGTTAGAGAGTGGTTTCTCACATATGAAGGAGAAATTGCCATGATAGGGCACACTGAGGAGTTATAAAGAACAAAAGATATGCTGGAAATGTGAGCACATGATAAATAAATAAATAAACAAACAAACGAATGAACGAACAAACAAACAAACAAACAAACAAACAAATAACCCAGGAGCCATCAAGATGGCTCAGTGGGTAAAGAACTTGCTGCCAAGCCCGACAACCTGGGTTTGACTCCAGGAACCCGTGTGATAGAAGAAGAGAACTGTCCCCCCCCCCAAGTTATCCTCTGACCTATGGCATGTACCACTCTCCAATAAACAAATAAAGGTATAAAAATAATACTTTTTAAAACTCTAAACCCCAAAGACAGTGATTTTGAATTCAGTTCTAAACTGAATAAAGACCCTTTAAATGCTACAGGGGTTAGAACTTGTCTTTCAGCTTAAACAACAATTCTGCTAATTTCTACACATTCTACAGAAAGGTGGCTGTGCCCGGTTGTTTGGACACCTTCCTTTGTTTCTTCCATTCCTGGGTGTCGTTCATGGGACTAGAAGACTTAGAAAAGGCATGTGAAATTACAATGTGTGTGCATCCCACTTAGATATATACAACGTCGTCTGCCGAGCACAAATATGATGCCACACTCTGTTATTGGGTTAGGGACGATGCTTATACAAGGAGATGTTAATACATAGGAAATACAGAATAAAGAGAATCGGTGTGAATGACAATCACAAAGATTAATATCAAAGTCTTGCTGAGTTCTTTGGTTGAACGTGAAGGATGAAGAATTTGACCAATAGCAAGCGATACCCAGGAATCCTGGGCTGCTCATGTGGGAACTGTCTGCGGGGTAGGGATGTTGTTTGTTGATGGAGGTGATATACAAGAAACACCTAAGAAGAGATGAACAGGAAAGGGAGGGCCATCAGGACGGCTCAGTGGGTACAGGCGCTTGCCACCAAGCTTGATCCCCAGGACCCACGTGGTGGGAGGAGAGCTGACCCCCATGCGCTGTCCTCCAACTTCCACACACAAAATGTGGCACATGTGCACCTACATGAACATATGGGCCTACACACAGACAGACAGACAGACAGACACACACACACACACACAGAGTAAATAAATATAAAAATATTCCGTAAAGGCCAGTTTGAACAAAATTAGTGGAAGGGGGGAAGGGAAGACACGAAGACAGAGGATGCCTGTGTAGGAGCAAAATAGACAATCCTACGGCAAAAGGTCTAGACATGGTCTCCCCATATCAACTGCAGCCACACTGTGTGCACGGATAGAATCCTGATCAGCGCATGTGTGCACACATTTCCAGACCTCCTTGGCTCTTTGCCAGTGGCTCCTGATGGGCATCTGCCTTTGGTTGCTAATCATGCTCTTTCAGCTGCACACAACTTAAATTTTAATCAAAATTTTGACGTAAGCAAAGACAGCGCACCCCCATTACTTCCTGCCAGCTGATCTTTTCCTCTCTAGGAAAAAAAAAAAAAAGACAGATTTGTGACATTTAAGTCACTGTCATCCATTGAGTACTTACCCTGGGGCATGGTTTGGGTTCCCGCCTCCGCCCCTTCCAGGGCTGACATCAAATAAGCTTCCTCACTGCTCGATGCTAGTATTCCAACCAAGTTTCCTTTCTTGATGCTGTGCAGAATGTCTTACCCAGAGCTCCCGGAAGCACTTGTGTAGACTCATGGCTTGAGGAGGCTCAGTCCATCACAGTGGGGAGGGCATAACTGCTAGGTTACTCGTTTCTGAGCAGGGGATGTAGCATGGGACTGACTTTTCCCCTTTCCCCTTTTATTCTGCCTGGGACCCCAGCCCTTGCAATGCTCACACCCACGTTCAGGATGGGTCTTCCTTCCTCAGTTAATCCTAAACACCCTCACAGACACACCCAATTGTGTCTCACCCAGCCTGAGGAAATTCTTGGGCCAATCAAATTGATAATAAAGAATGGCCGTCATAGTCACACATGTCGTCCTTTCCTCTGAGGAATTTGCTTCTGACTTGATCCTAACTCTGCTTATGAGAATGTCTTTATCCTTGGCCTTTGGTAGGTTGCCTTAATATAAAAATTATGATAACTTAAAAATCCAAAATTTAAACAAGATAGAGGTACACTTTAGATTGTGTATGATAAACCTCGGCAAGGGATCTTTTGCTTTATTGTTATCGTTGGAGTTAAAGTGTGTTGAATGTGTGAGCCGAATGCAGTTCCATTTTAGGTGCTTCCTTATCTTGTTACCCACTGCTGCTGACCTCGTAGTCAATGCTCAATAATGGGAACAAAGTGAATGAATGGGGAGAGGCGGGGGAAAAGCATTGTGTAAGGACCTCTCACCAGTGCTGTCTGGTTTCTGTTTGGTCACATCTGGTGGTTCTGTGTAAATATAGTGTAGTGCATATTATAGTTTGTAGGACCATTCAAATCATTCTAATGAGTCTCTCATCACTTAGGGCATGGAAATTAATTGTACTAGGACACTTGGTTACATGTAAATTCTACTTGCTTTTGTTAATAAGGGAAAACTCATATTAGTAACGATTTTTATCAAGCAGTAACCCTTAATCCTCTTTTACTATTTTCCCAATCAAACCAGTTTTTTTTTTTTTTGTTTTTGTTTTTCTGTTTCACAATCAGCCAAGAATCACAGGAAGAGGTTTACACTCTGGAGTCTGGTGTCTTTGAAAACATGCCTTCATCTCTCTAGAGAGAACAGATTTGCACTCTCACCTTTGAATCCTGGGCTATGCAAAGGAAACGGAAAGAGATTGCCCAGCAGGCCCCGCCCCCAAAGCAGGCCCCGCCCCCACCCTCAGCTCTTTGTCAGCTTCAGGTTGCCTTCTGTCCCAGCTCCCTGAAGGGTTTCTTGCTCCTGGCACCACACCTGTCTACCTGCCCTCTCTCTCCTCCCATGTGTCCCAGTCCTCAAGGGCAGAGCACCTGGAGAAGCCAGTCCCTTCCAGCCTGGTGGCAGGAGCTTGGGTCTGCTCGGCGCCTGTCGGGGTTTTTGTGGCCCATGCTCCTCTAGCCTGGCACAGAGTCCCTCGGCCTCCTCGTGGGCGTCACTCCCCTGCTACTGCTCTGTTTGAGCTCTGCTGGGCAGGAGAGCTTCACTGTGAAGAGGGAAAGACAGAGGCAAGATGTCCCCCTCGTGCAAGGCCCCAGGGGGACGGGGTAGCCATCCACGTCTCTGCCCTCTTTCTAGTAATGCCTGCAGCTTCTGCTGCTCTGCTGACTGTACCCGTCTAGAGTCAGCAGCCCATGCCTGCTGACCCAACGCAGCGTACAACCCAGCTTTGCCTTCTGGAGCACTTGAGCCTTGGTGAAGTCACTTCCGCTTCCTCACAGGCCACGTGGAGGTGGTGGGGTTATAGACCAGGTGAAGATTTGGGACGCTTTAATGAGCTGCAGTCTGTAAGGGGCTCAGCCTGGTGCCCAACACAGAAAAATAGTGAAATACTATTATTATTATTATTGCCAAAGCAACTACTGTACTAAGTATCGTTTATGTCTTGTCACTGAGGTGGACGTGGTGGCTCCCCGGGGGACTCTAGTCTTGAGAGCCTCTTTCTGGTGCATGACACCAGAAGGGATCGTGGGCAGTTGAGATATTCAGGTCCTGAGACCTACGATAGTTTTGAGTGACTGGAGCAA
Source organism: Peromyscus aztecus (assembly GCA_902168405.1). Lineage (NCBI taxonomy): Eukaryota > Metazoa > Chordata > Mammalia > Rodentia > Cricetidae > Peromyscus > Peromyscus aztecus. Next base: position 24,199 of record CABHPQ010150150.1, read on the forward strand.
ACAGAAGGGGCTGGCTGTTCGCAGGGCGGAAGCACACTGCGTTATTCTCAATTTATCCCGAGAAGGGATATGGAAATGCAGGTGCTGCTTTACCTTTCTTCACTTAGGCCTTGATCACAAAATGTACCTCCTTGAAATAAAATTAATAATAATAATAATAATAATAATAATAACAATAATAATAATAAAAGAGAAGCAAGAAGTACTTAAAATTGACCTCTGAAAATGGACCATGGCTTGATGATCAGCTGTGGGTTTCGATGGAGCCGTCTGTAAGCCCCAGTCAAATTCTGCCTAAATGAGTCTCTCCTACTTAAACACGCCACAGTCCCAACTTTTATTACCTCCATTCATCATCTGCAGAGTGACTGGGACTTAAGATGAAGACTCCAGAGAGTGTCATTTGAACAGAGGTCGTTATTTATGGCGTCCTGCCGCCGCCATCTTTACAGTCAGCTCCTCTGAGAGGTTGATTGGCGCTGGGTATGGAACGGTAATTTGGGCGGTTTTTCTTCTTTAAGCCTGGTGACACCTCCGTTAACAGGTCAAGGGGCACAGGGCTCATAACCGAAGCTGTCAGGAAGACCAGCATGTTTGGAATGACATCTGGACTTTGCACTCTGAAAGACCCAGGGGGCAAAGCCAATGGATGTGCCACCCCATCTTTCTCATTTTCCTGCATCCACGGGCATAAATCACAGTATCCCTGCATGGTACTCAGAACATCTATGTGCACAATGCACAGCAAAGGCAGAGATTCACTATTGTGTGGTCAGACTATTGCAAGTTTGTACAAGCAGTACGTAATCCTCTATTTCTTCCTAAAGAAATCGGATTTTTAAGAGAAATTGTATGGGGGACATAATTAACAGATGTCCCAGGCTAGAGCAGTGATCAGAGTGTGACCGGGTGGGCCATAGTGAGGCCCAGAATGTCAGGATCAAGGCCACATCTACAGGGGGATGGCACACTCTGGGCAGGCCAAGTATACGGAACGAAGATTCCAATGTAGGCCATGGGCAGGGTACAGACAAGAGCCGAAGGGTGGGGAAATGGCGTCCAGATGGGAGCTGGGAGGACAGCAGCTGCTAGAGAAGAGTGTGATGGCTGACGACAGCCCCGGGGCTTCTGCAAGCCTGCTCTGTTGGTTGGTAGTTACATGGGAGGGTATGGACTGAGGTCCAGCTTAGGAGGAACCAAAAGACGTAGCTAACTTTATCTTATCTATGCCCCAGTGGTGGAGTTTCTTTGATGAGAGAAAAAAAAGTTGTAAATGGGAGTACTGAGACATTATCGCTAAAGACAGTTGTGACATCATCTATCACAACTATCTTTTGACAAGTATTTCTACGAGTCCAGAACTGACCACTCTTGACCTCAGAATTAGAAGTGAATTTGAAGAGACCGTTCATTTCATCTCATGACTTACCTGTGACCGCCCTCACCAGGCATGCCCTCCGAGCTGTTTCTTCAGAAGCAGAGAGACGTGAGCACTGAGGCTCACCCAGATCCTCTCACATGTTTTCCAGTGTCCGTTGCCCCTTCGTGGGGGGAACTGCCCACACATGGCATGGTGGGTACCATGAGGGATGTGTTCTGTAAACATGCCCCAGAGCAAGTGAACTCATCCAGAACCACAATTCCAGCCCCTTGCATTGTTCTCCCAGCAACTGAGCTAATGAGTCATGCACCTGCATTGCCCACATCACCACATCTGTCTCCTGGGGTGGAAGGCGGTGTGGATTGAGCAGAGCCTGGCACTTGACCCCTGGCTCTCTGAATCACAGTCACACCTCCATGAACGATCACCATAAACTAAGTTTAGTTCTCAGCAAGTGTTTTCTTCAGTGTCTCCACTTTATCCAGGAGTAACCAGTGTCTTGGTAAACTGGTTCATATTAACCAAAGTCACAGTTACAAGTTACACACAGGTACACACTGTGCTTGTGTGCCACAGTGCCAGGAAGGAGTGAGACACGGTGGCACAGCACCCTTTGTGGTCTGCTCAGCATGACTTGCAGGGTTAAAAATCAGTAATATCCTAATGCTGGTGAGGCTTTAAAAAACTTACCAAGGAAATTCTGAGAGAGTCTCAATTGTCGATCGAGTTCCACAGACATGTCTCTTCTGGTACTGAGGGACCTCGGTGCCATAATTAGTGATGAAACCTGCTTGAAAAGAGCATAAAGAAGTTGCTTTAAAGATTATTTTTTTAAATCAAATTTAAAGTTCCTTTTCTCAGGCTGTGCAGAGATCTGCTGACACACAGCCTCACCTCCCTTTTCCTGGATTCTTTGCAGACACCCACCCTACCTCTGTTACATCAAACACCACCACCCCCTTTCCTAACTTCCTTGGTTCATTCAATCCTGGGAAGTCAAAACAAAAGGATTATGAGAATCACACACACACACACACACACACACACACACACACACACACACACACTTTAATGACACTGATGTTCACAATTCATGGCACAGGGACTTCTTTTGCTGACGGTACAGGAGAAGTAAGCAATCAGGGTCTTACAGAGGTAGATTCGAGAGCCAGACTGCCTGGGTGTGAATTCTGATTCTAATACTTGTTAGCTGTATGGCTCATAAATTACATAAGCTGCCTCAGTTTCCTCATAAATAAAATAGAATAATAGTGACTGTTGCTCGGGTTTTCTTTTGTGTGTGTGTGTGTGTGGGGGGGTGATAAATACCTGTGTTCAGTATGTTAATACAGAGAGAACACTGGTCTAGAGCCTGGTGTGTGCAGAAGAGAGTAAAAATGTTGGCTGTTATTAGCAATCTCTGATAGCATCCAGAGCAGTATCTTAACCTGGTTAGTCGTGCACTTCCTAATCTCATTTGGGGCCAGGCTGTTTCTGGGGGAGACATCTTGTGGATAATGATGCCCCTCTATAATGTCTGGATCCTTTTGGAGCCTCGCAGATGGGGTCCCGGAATCTCCTTGCAGCCCTTGCCTGTTTCCTATTTCCTCCCACATCTCAGGTCCAGCACGAGGTCTGCACACACAGATATGCGCCCAGCCCCCTTCTGCCCAGTGATTGGAGAGGGCGGGAATAAAGGGACTCACTGCCGCGCGTCTCGAGGAGGCCAATTATTGAAGCGTTTTGTGGGTGCCAGCCGGTAGCAAAGCGGAACCATTTCTGCTTGCCTGTCTTTTGTTTCCCCTCACAGGTCCCTGGGTAATAGATGCAAATGAATGGTGGAAACGCCAAAAGGCAGGCAGTGGGCGGAGGAGGGGGGGGAGGGGAGCAATCAGGGAGCTGGGATAATCCAGTGTGGATTAAGGTTCTGGAACAATCAGAAAGCAAAGCGCCAGGGTGTGATGGTGGCCCAGCTGTAATGGAGAACAGCGGAGAGGAACTTACTGTATGCTGGGACTTACCTGTGGACATTTTGAAATAACAGCTCTTACCAGACAAAGGCATTCGTGTGGTCTGACAAAGAGCTGTGAAGATAAATGCAGAAGGCTCACCTGTCCAATAAAGGAAAAAATGGATTTAACAATAAAAAGTAAAGACAGAGGTTTTCTGAACCACTTAGAAGTCACTCTGACGATCGTGCAGCACGCTGTAGTAATGTGCTGGGGCGAGCGTGATGTATCTTAGTTCAGAGGGCAGCTGTGTTTCAGGCTGATGTGGACTCTGCTGCTGTTACTGTTGTGGAACCCTTTAGGGCCCCCAAGAAGGGCAGCCATTAATCAGGCACAAGCTAGCCGGGGGCTTTCGTGGCTCTGAGCAGTTCTGCCCTGACATCTTTAAGATGCTCGTGGAAACCATAAACATGATTCAATTCCCATTATCTTCATGTTGCATATTTGTTACCATTATTCTTTGAAGACTCCAAATTGGATATTAAAAATTTATGATATATATAAAGATTTGCATGGAGTTTAAAAAAAAAATCACTGCAGCAAATAAGACCTTCTCATCCATCAGAGGTGTGCAAGCTGTCAAAGGAGCCTGGAGAGCCATGGGGGGAGCCAGCCTGCTGCCAACAGAGGAGCGTGGAGAGTTAGGAGGAGATGTGCTGGGAAACAGCTTCTCCTTCCGTCAATACGCTAAATGGGAGTTTAAATACATTTTGTTAAAAGAACAAAGTAAAACAGCTCCATCATAGGACCCCCCTCCCAGACTGTCTTCACCAGTGGACGATGAGGGAGGTCTCCCTCACAAAGATTAGCAGTAACGTGAACTGAGTGGGTTCCTGGGTCCGGAGACTGATGTTGGGGGATGGCTGGAGACTGTCCAGTGCAGAGAGCCTGATGCCAGGTAGGAGAACTCTGTCTCTCAGAGAGCTCTCCGTCAGAGCTGCATGCAGACACACAACTCAAACTGCACAGATCACTTTTGTACAAAAGGCAATTCAGAGTAGGAAAAACAAAATATTTCTGAACGTTGGCTTAAAGCACAAGCAGGGGTTAATGAATCCTTTTGAACTGTATTTACAGGTATCCTAGTCAGGGTTGCTACTGGGGCAATGAAACGTCCTAACCAAAGCAGTTTGGGAGGAAAGGGTTTATTTGGCTTACACTCCCACATCCCTGTTAAGAAGTCAGGGCAGGAACTCAAACAGGGCAGGAACCTGGAGCAGGAGCTGGTGCGGAGGCCACGGAGGAGTACTTGTTCCTCATGGCTTACCTGGCTTGCTTTCTTATAGAACTCAAGACCGTGAGGAGCCCAGGGGTGGCACCACCCACAATGGGCTGAGTCCTTCCCCTCACTAATTAAGAAAATGGCTTACAGGCTTTGCATACTGCCCGATTTTATGGAGGCATTTTCTCAATCGAGGCTCCCTCGTCTCTGATGACTTTACTTTGTGTCAAGTTAACATAAAACTAGCCGGTAACATACACAGGGTCTATGTTGTCTAAGCACGGCCAGGGCTTCATGTATAATATGCGGTCTCTGCCCTCAAAGGATTAGAAAGGATTAGTTTATGAGCGAGAGAAGACACGAGTCTTAAGATGAGCGCAAAGGAGGCATCCCAGACTGGCGTGGGACCCCAGGAAAAGGTGCGCTGTGGGGGTACCTAGCGGGCTAGTCTGCTTTAGGAATGGGTTTATGGGTGAGACATTGTCAGAAAGGAGCAGAGGTTCAGTCTAGGGGAAGCAGAGAGAGAAGTGGGGCAGAAGGGTTGTTGGTCACCATCCAAATCAGGCACAAGGTCTGCTGTGGGGCTGAGAGCTTGCTGAGAAGGGACAGACATCAGGCAGAAGCGCATGGAACAGGCGGGAGAGGTCAAGATATGAGGCAAGCAGAACTCAGGCAAGGCGAGAGCTCCGGGGGATCAGGACTGGAGTGCAAAGCGGGGTGTCCAGTACTGTGGTCGATGGGTAGGAATCCCTTCATTCACTCCATCTGTCATGTACAGAGCTCCTGTAATATGCTGGGTGCTAGACTACACCCTGGAGATTTGCAGCTGAACGGAACACAGTTTGAACATACAGAGGCCCCACTGAATCATGTGCTTCCGGGCCCCAGGTTAGGACTCGGAAGAAGAGTTCACAGGTGGCCTCCATAAGGCAATGCAGTTGAGAAGGCTCAATGATGCATAAGAATTTTCCAAAAGTGGAAAGGAGAGATGGATTCTATTTTCACCCATGAAAATGAAGGTAAAGGACAAGAAACAGTTGGGGGGGGGGGGGGGGCCTGCGGATTTAGCCTGGGGGAACTGGGCCAGTGAGAGAAGGGCAGCTGAGCTATAACTCAGGGGGAGGGCAGGGAGCCACTCGAGAGACCTCCCTATGCCATTGCAGCCAAGGGCAGCAGCGCAGGGCAGAGCTCTGGGGGGTCTGTCCCTGCAGGACAGAGGCGCCGGCTGACCTTTTGTTCATAAAGGCATTTATCGTCCCACAAAAGGCAGGCTGTGACAGCTGCCAGTTCCTCTGAGCACCCTTGATATATAAGCACATGGTATCAGAAAGGGAAACAAAAGTTCCCCAAATGGAGTTCTCATTCGCTTACTATGAATCTGAAAACGTTTTATTGCTTCTGGTTCAAAACATTAGTTATAAAATAGAAAGCTAACATTCCCCTTATGTCTCTATAATGCCTCATCTCTAAACCTATTCCCACAACTTTGAGATGTACTATTTTTGATGTTCCCAAGTTTGGTACCAACACCACATGCGTAGGCTGACAGCCGCATCTGCTGTAGCACTGGAAGGATCTGGAACCTCCGCCACATTCTCTGCCCCTTAGTTCTGACTCCAGGCAAAACCTTTTCTTGTTTCCAAAATAAATGAGAACACATTGACACTGAAGCATAAGTTCCCGTTCATCATGGGAAGGTGTAATTCCAAGGCTTCATTGTTTTTCTACTCATGACAATGACATTAACCTGTCCATCGAGGCAGAAACATCCCTCTTGTCTGAAGTAGGCCAACACAGTTGTTTCTAGGATTTTCCATATTTTCTAAAGGCACTATCCAGAAGAAAGAAATGCTGATTTTGCTTCAGTGTGAACATTGCACCAAGACTTTTTCCCAAAGAAGGAAGGGAGTTCTTTGAAGAAGTAAAACTTGTTACAGAGGAAATTCAAAAGAAAACAAGTCGTGATTCAGAGAGAAGTGAACGGAGAGTAGTTTAAGGCAGAGGTTTTGGAGTCTAGAGTCATGTCATCAACCAGAGTTACAACATCTAGTGTTTATTTAAATAATGCAACATGAAAACAGATGTGTAAGGCCAAACATGGTGGCACATACCTGTAATCCCAGCACTTGAAAAGCTGAGGCAGGAGGATCTTGAGTTTGAAGCCAGCATGAGCTACATAGCAAAACCTTATTTCAGAAAACAGAAACAGGGATGGGAGGCAGCTCAGCGGTTAGGAGAACACATGCTCTTGTAGACGACCAGTGTTTTATTTCCAGCATCTTAGTATGTGCGTGGGGAGGGGGGGAGGATGCGGAACTCACAGCTGCTTCTAATTCCAGGTGTGTGTGTGTGATGGGGGGGGTGGCACTCACAGCTGCTTCGAACTCCAGCTTCAGGGACATCTGAGGCCTCTGGATTCGGCAGGCACCTGCCCTCACTGTGAGAATGTGCACACACACATAAAGAATTAAAAACCAAAACAAAGCTTTTTATTTATTTTTTAAAGCACAACCCTCCGTACGAACCTTTCAGTTTTCATGAAGATTTTTTTGCTTTTATTTCTTTTATAGCAAAATGTGAAGCTTTCTTAGAGCGGTAGGTCCAAAATGGACCTTTGGCGTGACAGCCACATTTATTATTACACATTTGAAGTAAAATGCTACCCACTTAAGTTTCCCTTTAGTAGCACAAATATCTAGCACATTAGTCAGAGGAAAGCTGCTGGGAATAAGACACATGGAGTGAGTTAGTCCATCATCCAGTGCCTCGACGACATTCCTTCATTTCAGAACTTGTCACTCCAGAACAAAGTCAGACATCCACACTGTCCTCCCGGCCCCAGTGGGTGCCAAGAGCTGCCAGTAGGGTGGTCTACTCCTGACTGCTGATTAGATGAGTATTGTCTGTAGAGACTTTAAGAACAATAATAATACTGGCCGCGGGTCTGTCTGCTCCGTGTTGTTACCGCTGTTTTGGAATAATTTCAGCGTCCACATCCTCATCTGCAGGGGTAGTTGGCTCCCCCTGTCTGTACCTCACCATTGTCATTATCTGGTACCCAAATAGAGCAGATGTAGAATAAGGCACAGGCACTAATATATGAGATTCTAAGATGTCTTCAAATGTATCTACCTGTGAGATTAGTAGAGCTGCATGGAGTCTACCTGACATGACCCCAAGATGCCAGGGAATGGTGAGAAATGTCTTTTTGAAGACTGTTTACTAGACAATGGCCGAAGATAGCGATGGGAGACCCAACCCTGCCTTGCCCTCTACAAAACTGCACCCTTGTTGGAAGTCAAGTTAAGAGAGAGTAAAGTGTAAGCACTGGTCTTGGCTGGAGAGGTGGAGGAAGGCATTTACCAGGAAGTGAAAGGCTCTCCAGGCTCTTTGTTCATTAGAAACCAAGAGGCAAACCCGGACAAACATGAAATTTTGCCTACACGGCAGCTGGTCCCCTGACCTCTCACCCTTTAGAGTAAGACCCATCTCTGGGTCACATCTGCTGAGCCTTGCACAGCGGCTCGGTGTCCTTTCGATGCCTGGGGATGCCCTCCTTAGCCCAGAGGTTCTTAGCTCTGCTTGTGCATTGCTGCCATCTGAGAGCTTTTTATTGTTTGGTTTTGTTTTTTTATGAATTCACAAAGAACTACACTCTGAGCCCTACGCTGGACCAATTAAATTAGAATTGTGGAAAAGGAGAAGATCAGAATTAGGAAACACTGTGTTAGCAAACAGACAGGAAACAACCTACCCAAGGTGGTTCTAACACGCAACCAGGGTAGAGGGTTACTGCCTAGTTGAATGCACTTAATTCCACTTAGGAGTGATTTAAAATTTCATTTTAAAACTTCATAATGCAAGTGAGTTGCTTTGGTGAGAGGTGTGTGTCAAGGCACACACGCACACGGATGTGAGGGTGATTGATGGCTCTAGAGTCCTTGGACTTTGTGTGCTCTCCACTCTGTGCCATAGGTGGAACACAGGAAATGGCTAGACAACGGGATTATTTCTTTTCTCTTTCATGTCATTTATTTATTTATTTGTATGTGTGCATACACATGTACTGGTGCCTTGCTGTGGTACATGTGTGGAGGTCCAAGGACAACCTGGGAGTCAGCTCTCTCCTTCTACCATGTGGGTCCTAGGGATTGAATCAGGTCCCCAGGCTTAGCCATAAATGCCTTGTCCACTAAGCCATCTCGGTTGACCTGGAGGACAGTATTTCTTGATCTCTGGAGTCAGGCTGAGTGTCCGAGGGAGCTATGGGGGGTAGACACAACGGATCGATGGCAATCCCTTTATCTGGCTTCCCTTTACCTCCCGGTGTCCCCCGTCCTCTGCTTAACAAAACCTCCTAATGATAAGGCTTGATATGAAACCTATAAAACACAGTCAAATCTTAGATAATGAGGCATGTTTGTCCCCTGAACACATAAAAAGTATTGTGAGCACCTTGCATGTAAGTGGAATGAATGTATTTTTGTCACTTATGTTGAAAATATCCCTAGGCATCTGGTGTGTATGAATGTGTATACATAGTACATGCATAATAAACATATTCCACCTTATGAATATTTATACACAAGATACATATATATTGAATATAGGCATACATATGTAAATAGTAGCCCTTGTAAACGATATGCAAATTGGGCTTCTGAGCATATGTATCACAGTGCATCAGGCATATAATAAATCCACCACCAAGCAAGACATATTTTGAGATGGTACTTTCTTGAGTTGTTTATGATAGGGTCCAGTTATTTATCCAGGTAGGTGTTATTTTTCATCGGTGAAAAGTAAGTCACTGGAAACAAATGTGGTTCCTTCCCTTAAGAGGTCTGTTCCTCACACAGTGACTCAGAATTCTGCTCTAAAGCAGTTAATGTTGTTGTCACCTGTAGGTATCTCAAAGCCTTCTTCCAGCTGCCCTTGGTCTGTGTCCTCATGGCTGCCTCTATCTGTTGGGGTTTGAAATGGATCCCCTTTGCGTTCCATCAGCCTGCCCTGTGACGTCACTGCAGAGGCGTTCTCACGTGGTGGGCAGGAGCATCATTGGCTTCAGTTGACTGTTCAGCCACAGGACACAGTGCTAGCCTCTTTCTCTGTCCCATACAGCCTACCCTAGAATACATTTTAATTTGACCCTGGTTTTAGAGGTGATAACGGCATAATGGAAAGGCGCCCCATTACAGAGATGGTCATAAAAAAAGATACCTCAAAAATGAAACCCCAACAGAGCAATCTCTTTCCACACAGACTTGTTATCAACCAGCCGCCCCAGACCCTGTCATTCCGTTTCCCGGTCCCACCTAGAATCCTCATGATGCGTAGCAGAAACCTTGTTGAAATACAAGCTATACAATTTTCAAATGTGCAGAGTGTGGATTCCTTTTTCAATGACAGGCTACAGCGTAGCTGGGGAGCTCCAAGTGACACTTGTCAGGTCAAATTCTGCTCTGTCAGGGAAATAGTACGTAAGCATTGTCGCTGCTGTGTCACCAACCCTGCTCACGCCCCTCCCCCCACCATATCACAACAGGTAGTTCTCAGCTCTTCCCTTGGTGCCAGACATACATTTTATCTAAAGAGACGGCAGACAGAGCTACCTGCTGCTTCCTGCGCGGCTCTCCCTGTGTTTTCCTCCTTTTTCCTACCTCATTGGGGCCTTTAAAAATCAGCTGGCAGGGAGCCAGGAGCTCATCATTTTAATGCAGTGCAAAATGGGATATGCATAATTATATGCAAGCCATATGTGAGGGAGGCAAGCTCAGCTGTGGATTTTAGGAGGCCAGGAGAGAGAGAGAGAGAGAGAGAGAGAGAGAGAGAGAGAGAGAGAGAGCAGTTAGGGCTAAGGGGAGATGAGAGCTGCAGAGTGCAAGTGAATGGATTAATGTGTGTGCTTGGGACACGCCCCTTTCGCCCACCTCTCCCTCACACCAGCTCCAAACCAAAAACCAATGGCGATTAGGAAGAGAGACCGCAGTCTGTGTTGCTGATGGATAATAACGCTAATGCCTCTGTTGAAACGGCAGCTTTCTTAATTGACAGCGTAGATCAAAATAACCAGTGACTTTTAACGCAGCTTCTGAATTAAATCTATTTTGTTTACTCCATTTGATTGAAGAATTATTGTTCTTATGAGATCATCGATCCTTTAGGATCTTTATTTAAAAATCGAGGGGAAGCAATTTATCTCTAATAGTATTGCAGTTCAAAATATAACTATGCAAATTGCTTTTCTTATGGCCTTGCTATTAGAGTTTCTTAAAAGTGCATTATCTGGAGATTGCTTAAGCATGCCAAAACGTTTAAACACGTATGTATGTCACACAATCGTGATTGTGCAAAGACTCCCGCCACCACGTCACTGCGACACTCAAGTGGTGGTGACGGCCGACAAAAACGAGTTGATTTGGGTTTGCTTCGTGTCGTTTGAACTGTGACACCACGACGAATTTGCATGTTCAAACTAAACAATATAAAGAAAAACAGAACTCAAATTCTGATATCTGAAAGGCATACTGCGTATTTAAACAAACTTCTTAATAATGTTGTTATTTCTGGATTCCCGTTTGTTTAATGATCTAAGCTGTTATGCTTTTAGCTTTTTTTTTTTTCTTCCATTATTTGTAAGTCCCTAAATAGGCCATTATATCTCCCTTCAGGCTAGAGATGAAGATGGACGTGCTGAAACTTTCCCCCAGCAGCACTATGCTAAGGAAACTCCAAGGCTTGCCTTCAAGAATAACTGCGAACTACTTGTAAGAATAACATACTTACGACAAGTCTAGAATGTTACTTTAGCACAGTGAAAACAGTTTTTTTTTTTTTGCGAGGGTTTGTTCTTGATTACATAATTTATGAAATATTATATTTTTCTGTGTAGAGTTCTAAGTGCTAATTCTGATATCACTGCATATTAATTATAAGATCTCAAGTTGTTTGCAAATCTTTTATATCTGATTTTAGAGCTTGAATGGCCCTGTCTTTATTAGCTTGTTTTGTATTGTAGCTTATAAGCAGTCGCTTGGAGAATGGCTAGTAAAGTTAAAAATATAACTTTGATACATGGAGCTTGGAGAAAACCCCACCCCACCCCGCCCTTCCTCCTACGCCCTAAATGTGCACTTTTGTAGCAGACAGCAGTGGCTGGGTTGACTAGGAAAGATAGCCTGTTTGACATACAGCACTCCCTTTAGGATTCAAGTGCCCCTCCACTCTCTTGCCAACCCCACAGTCTCTCCCCTGCAGGAGTCAGTAGTGACAGGGTGGGGGATGTTTACTGTCGGGAGAGAGGGGACATCAGCTGTGATGAAACTCGGTTCCAGCGCAAGGTTAATTTGCTGTTCAGTTTAGCATTTACAGCGAGACAAGATGAAAAGCAAGCAGGAATGCCTATTATATTTCTATTAAATGAATCTGTTGGGACCTAACATTCTTGATTAACTTTTGAAAACGAGTGCTCGGCAATGCATTTTCTGTTTACCTAAAGTACACAGAGAATGAATTGTCATTTATTTAGAGAATCAAACACTGCTTTAGAAAATGAAGCTCTATGAAGGGTCTAGCCTGTTGCCCCTCAATGTTCTTTTCTTTTCGATTGCTTTAAAGCAAAAACATTTGCTCCAGCTAAACGAAAGCAGGGAAGGAAAATGAAGATGCTCGGCTGTTACATTTTGAGGTAGTTTAATTCCTGTTTGGATTTTTTGGCCAAATAGAGCAGAGCTTTGCCAGGGCTCTGCCTTAGGAATTCCCACGTGTAACAACAGCCTTTGGAGTTGGCTGGGATACCAACTGTTCATTAGAAACAAAGTGGCCAGAGTGCAGGAGAAGAGTGAAGACATGCAGGCCTCCCCATTGCAGGGGTGGCAGCTGCATGCTGACAGGAGAACCTCCTCCACGCAGCTCAGCAGGCACCGTCACGGCAGCTCCACTCAGCCTGTGTGTGCAGTGTCCTTGACCAGCCAACCCGCAGGCAGACTCGCTGCTCGTAAATGCAACTGTTCACATGAAAATTTAACTCACCTGATCTTTTATTTGAGGGCTCTTAAACGCCCGGCCTGCAGTAGCATTACCTATTCCCCAGGAAGCCCTTTGCACTTGGGTTTTTTTTTTTTTTTTTTTTTTTTTGGTTTTTCGAGACAGGGTTTCTCTGTGTAGCTTTGCGCCTCGCTTGGGAGACCAGGCTGGCCTCGAACTCACAGAGATCCACCTGCCTCTGCCTCCCGAGTGCTGGGATTAAAGGCGTGTGCCACCACCGCCCGGCGCACTTGTTTTTTTAATGCTCTCTTGGTAACTGCAGTTACTCACGCCCGGGATGGGGGTGGCATTTATCATGTTTTGGTATCAGAATGCTTTCAGAGGTGGCTTGCTCCTTTTTACAAGGATTGTGAAGACCTATATACCATACTTAACTCCCCACTATGTATTGGAAAAGTAAATGTGCTTGAGTGTATACTGGAGGAATTTTTTTTTAATGTGAACATTGTCTCCAGATACCTTTAGAGGAAATTAATGCTTGCAGCAGTACTGTGTCGGCAGTAGTTCTGAGAGGCTTGGTACAATCTTCATGGCAATGCAGTCGCTGTCAGAAATGCTTTGTTTTGTTCAGTATACTTTCCTGTGGTTAAAAAGAAGAAGACACAAGTAAGCTTATTTCTCTAAGGAGAAATTTAAACACACACACACACACACACACACACACACACACACACACACACACACACATTTTGCCAGCTGCAAGAAAAGCAATGTGTTTGCTGTTGTGAATGCCTGAGAGGTTACGCTTCTTTGCAAAAGAATTGTTCATTCTTAAGAGAGAAATGGGAGTTCCTTGGAGTTTTCTTACTACAGTTCCAAGGTGATTTTTAAGGAATCTGGTGGGGAGGGTTGCAAACTCTACTCCAAAGTGCCTTTTTAGCTTAAGGGTGGTTCTGGCATCTTCTTCCATGGCTAACTGCAGCCCCAGCAAGCAGCCAGTTGTGAGAGGGAGAAAAGTCCTGAGGGTACAGAGGTCTTTGGAGTTCCCAGATGATCAGAAGCACACAGCTGGAAGGCTTGTCCCATGGGCCACAGGAACTGACAGAAAAGGGTTGAGGCCAGGTAGACAGGACATTGACTGTATTATTGATGGTTGACTGTCTCTACCCCTCCCCTAGCCCTCACTTCTTGGAAGAAGCAGGAATATCGAATAACTTACAAAAAAAAAGCAAAGTAAAATCAATGCCTGGAATACACAAGTGTGTGTAATCGGAAGGCACCAACAAAGAAAGCATTGGCTGAAGTAGATTCTGCTGTGCAAATGTAGAGTTCCTGGAGAGTATTGATTTTTCCATTTAAATCCCAAAATGTGGTGTGTGCCTTCACACTAATGTACTATACACATGACTAGATAATTAGCTTGGTGGTGGCCAAGATTCTTTCTTTGGTGGTAACACAGTGGTTTCCTCATGGTTTTTAAATTAATTTAGAAAATGCGCCGGGCGGTGGTGGCACATGCCTTTAATCCCAGCAGAGTCAGGCGGATCTCTGTGAGTTCGAGGCCAGCCTGGTCTACAAAGCGAGTTCCAGGAAAGGCTCAAAGCTACACAAAGAAACCCTGTCTCAAAAAACAAACAAACAAACAAACAAAAGAAAATGCAAGGGTAGAAAGACCAATGATTAGATAAACAAGTCCTATGTGATGGGCCACAGTTCAGTGTGACCACCTTGCTCTTCATAGACAGGTGTGTGTGTGTGTGTGTGTGTGTGTATAAGAGGGGCTTTGTTACACAATCAAACCATGACCAAAGAAGACAACTTTCAGTAAAAGACAGTGTGGGTGATTGGTGTCGTCTTGACACGACAGCAACACAGCATTCGAGAACTGGGACGGGAGGACAGTTCGAGTCCGCCATGGCGACCAGCACTTGCACCAAGTTCCAACTCCATTGGCAGTCATTGAGTTTCTCCTGCAGAAATAAGCTTGGGACTGCAAGGTTTCTCACCTTCCCTAATGAAATCCCCGCTCAGCTGGTGGACTGTGGGAGCCAAGGTGAGAGGAAATCCTTAAGGATATGTTGAGTTCACATTTTCTCATTAGCCAGTTTTTTGTTAGTTCCCGAGAACTGGCTGGGTGAAAATCTTGTAGAAATAGAAGGTAAAATTGGGCCCGGGAAGGGAAAGACCAACAACTAGAAGTTGTTGAAAGACTTGGAGAAGGAAATGAGGACAACGGAATTGACATCCCGGTGTGTGTGTGTGTGTGTGTGTGAGTGTGTGTGTGTGTGTCCATCTTGGTGTGTGTGTGTGCTTGTTTAGGCCAGGCTGTTGACCGGTGAGCCTCCGGGATTCTCTGCCTCCCCAGAGCTGGGATTACAGGTTAGAAAGCGAGTGAGTGCAGGAAGCCCTGAGAAGGAAGTGCAGGGGAAAATAAGCTTGTCCAACCCGGCTTCAGCTTCCGGAATCATCACCCAGAGTCTGGATCTCTATGGCTACCTCCAGCTGGAAGGGTGAGGGCTGTGGAGAAGGCGAGGGAGGGAGCCCACAGCTGGGAGGCAAAATAAAAATAGCATGGGAAAGAATTCTTTCTGGTCACTTACAATGCCAGGGGAGGGAGAAGATGAAAACTATTTTTGTGTGGTGGCCTCATAAGCAGAGATGATGGTGAGGAGAGCTGATTGCTCCACCTCAGTTCCTTTTGGAGGCAGGCAGGTGGGTTAGAAAATGTGGACACGTCATTCTCCAGCTTCAGAAATGCCTGTCAGCACAGCGTTCGGCTCACAGGTATCCTCCATGCATTGTACTAGACGACATGGAACAGGAAAAAGATACCGTCCCTGCCCTGAAGGAGCGAGCGCACTGTTCAGTAGAACCAGGTGTACCCAGCATGGTAGCTTTAAGTATATGGGTTCTTGGGTAAAACAGTCAAGTGTGCCCCATAGATCCAAAGGCATAAAGTACATATGACATCACAGTGGACTCAGGTTTTTATCTCCTGGGCCACTCTGAGCTTACAGAGTGTAAAGCCTCTGTAAAGCCTCGGGGGAGATTGTAAAGACGACACAATGGTGTATTGAAGGTCCCTGTTGTCAGTACAGATTAGTTATGCAATTGGGATTCTTCTTATCGTCTCGGTTGTTGCCATTGCGTGGTAAGCCATCTCCTGGAAAAGTAATAGGAAAGTTCTCGTGTGTGAAAGAGAATGAAATTCTTGTCGCATGCAGCCCGTGCCCTGGAAGATGCTTCTGTTCTAGGCCTTGCTACAGGTGGCTATTGGTTATAGGAACTGGTGTGGGAGGGAAGGAGCAGAAGGAAGGCTGGATGGCAGGAGAGTGCAGGCCATGTCCCCTGTAGCCTGTGTAGCAGCTCAGTTGGCCAAGTATGGAGAACCTGAAGACTAAGGAGAAGGCAGATGGGCAGGTCTGTGAAGAGTCCTCATCCATGACCAATCCTATGGATTCTACTTCATGAAAATTCCTAGTCTTTCTATGGATTAAAAATTACTATGGAAAGTTTCTAAT
>CABHPQ010150151.1:0-32345 GCA_902168405.1 Peromyscus aztecus
TGCACACTGCCCCCACCACCACTGACAAAACTGCACACTGCCCCCCCACCACTGACACCACTGCACACTGTCCACAGCCTTTCTTCTGAGAGCAGCTACCCAGCACAGCATACCAAGCCCCGTGGGATGGATGTTACTTCAACCCACACTGCCATCTGATTGCACCCCACTCATCCTTCTCCAGCTCCACCATACCTCCCACACAATGAGTTGTTCCTGCTACTGAGAAAAGTTCCTTCCCCATACTTCACAGCAAGGGAAGTACGGGGAAGGAACTTCATAACCACTCATCTGCAAGACCCACCCTTGACTCTATATCCTTGGCAACATCTAAGTGAATCATCAGAAGTTTCTGTGCATACTTAGAATGAAGGCTACTGAGCCTTCTATAAACTGTCATCCCATGACCTTGCCAAATTGTCTTCCTCTGTGCCTCCCCATGACTCCTTGCAGGAAGGAAACCTATATTAGCCTTGAAGGCCCTCAGCAAAAACCCTGACTTGAGTCAGTTCATCAAATACCCCTCCCAGGTGGTTTTGCAGTAGCATGAAAGAAAACTTGGATAGTTTCTTCCTCTTCAGCATGCTCTAGCCCAGATCTGTGAGCCCAGTCCATTGCAATTCTGTTTTGGGTCCAAGGATATATGCCCCACCCAGCCCCACCTCGTGGAGAGCCTCCTCACAGCATCCCAGGTAAAGGTTACCACCCCATCAGTTGGCTCAGAGATCTGTCTGGGTCCCACACATCCTTGAAACATGACATCAGTATTTCAGGCAGCGGCTTAAAAGATAATTAAATTCTTTCTTCAAGTCAGTCTGTGAAAATCGGTTGCTCTGTTTGTGAGCTCAGTCCCTTTATCTTGCCCTCAATGGGAAAAGTGTTCAAGAGTACTCATTCTCTGGGCTTGTTCTGGGAGGATGGGGGCCAGACTCCTTCCCATAGATGCTCCCTTCAGGCCTTCCTGCCACAGGGCCTATCCTCAGCTTCCAGAGCACTGTGTGTTTGCACAGTCTATGCTGGCAACCTCCACTCAGCTTTTCCAAAGCCCACGACCACTCCTGCTCTGGCCCACTCTGAGCTAGATGGGGCTAGAAAGGGTTGAATCCCAAAAAGCAATCAGCCACACAGTCTGGCCTCTAAGGGACAACCTTTTTCCACACCGGGCCATTCAGAAAAGACTGTATAGAAAAAAATGAGGAAGCAGGAGACACATCCTTTGAATTTGACCTTAAAGGACAGGGACTGCAAGGGAAGAAAGTTAAACTCTATGGTCATGGAGGACTCAGCAAGTATCACTAGCAATAATGCCTGTGGGGATTCACGGCCATGCCACAAAGAAAGGGACAGACACATCAGTTCCCATAGGGGCTGCCGGCTGGAGTTCCTAAACTGTCCCTTCAAAGGGAGACACTACTGCATTTACCCCCAAGTCAAGCAGCTGGAGGAGGCCACAGGGCAAATATCTCAGTCAGGGCTAGAGCACCCAGTCATTTCTTCCCCGTGACTCCTCCCCTGGACTTGAGTTCCTCAAAGACTTAATTGTGACCTCCTGGGGCAAGTTTCTAATGTTCCTGGTACACAACAAACACCAGGTGGGAGTATGGATGGAAGGATGCTACAAGAAGGAGGAAGAATGGGAGGAAGATTCTAGAGCCAGGCAGAAATGGTACTGTTCAAGGTGCTGTTTCTACAGTGTTTTAAAGACAAAAATAGAAACCGAACCAGTGAGCTGCCTAAGTAGGTAAAGGCACTTGCTATATGAGCTTGAGAAGCGGAGTCAGACCCCCAGAAGAGAGAGCTATCTAAAGTTGTCCTCTGACTGCAGAACATGTGCATGAGTGCACACCTATGCATACATACATACATACATACATACACACACACACACACACACCAATAATAATAACAAATTTTTAAAGAACAAAAATAATGAAATAGGAATACATCTAACCAAGGAAGAAAAAGGCAGCTGCACTCTTAAAACTACAAGATGCTGCAGAAAAAAATGAAGAGACACGAGCAAATGGAAAGGTGTCCATGGTAAGACACCCATGGTCCCGGAGAGGAGGCCTGCAAACTGTCAGCATGTCAGTAGCATCCAACAGCAATCTACAGCTCGGGGGAGCTCTACAACTCCACAAGCAGAAGCGCCCATCATCCGGACTGCAGGTGATATAGATGAGATGATAAAGAAAGAGAAGAACAAAGCTGGACCTCCCGTGTTCCTGACTTCAAAGCCACACCATTAGTGTGGTACAGGCATAGACACCAACACACAGACGGCGGGGGGGGGGGGGGGGGGGGGAGCCCTACACACAGGACAAGTGATTTCCACAACACTTCAAGACCATCATATGGGACGAGGTCAGATTCCAACAGATGGTAGTGGGAACAACTGGATAGCAAGTGAAAGACCATACAACCCACAAAGCTGGATCCTCCGAGCACAAAGATCGACAGGGTAGAAATGCTCTAAGAGTCAACCCTGCACAATTCTCGTGGGAAAACATACCATTAAACCTGGAAGACTTCTTGGATATACTACCAACAGCAGGCAACAAAGGGCAAAATCAAAACTAAAAAGAATACACCAGGAGATCTTATTTATAGAATGACCCACAGAATGAGAGAAAACATCCGCAAATCTAATAAGATGAAGTGTCTTGACTATGTCAATAATTTTGGGGCCAGTGAGATGGCTCGGTTTGTAAAGATGCTTGCTGCCAAACCCGAAGGCCCAGGTTCAATCCCCAGGACACACATGGTGGAAGGAGAGAATCGACCTCTACAAACTGTCCTCTGACCTCTGCATAGACAATATAACGTGTGCACATGAGTGCAAGCATGCACACACAGACACACACAGACACACACACACACACACACACACACACACACACACACTGTGGCACACACTCTGCCATGACATGTGTGTCCTTCTCAAATTAATAAATGTTTTTAAAACTTCCTACAAATCAATACCCAAAGTGGTTTTTAAATCGACAAAATCCAATGAATATAGACCAATAAGCTCACCATTACCACACTCACCACATCCGATCCTTCAAAACCCACAAGAAGCTATCACCTCACAGCCACCATGATTGCTGTTATCCTCTGTCCTACGAAAGTCAAAGTCTTGGTGAGAAAATTTCACCCTTTGTACGTGCGCCATTGACAAGAACCAAAACAGTTCAGTTGCCACAGAAAACTGAATGATCATGACCTAGCAATGTAGACATGCACACACAACTATAACCAAAGGTCTATACTCATATGTCAAATACATAATGCACCCAATGTGTAAATACCCAGATGAAGTAAAAGGCAGAACATGTGTTTACGGGTGCATTATTTACAGCAGTCTAATGACAGATGTGAGCCCAGCAACCTGCCCAGCAACAGAAGAGTGATAAACAAATCTGGCACAGACAGTGGAGGACCGCTCAGCCTTCTGAGGAAGGGCAGTTCAGCATGTTTTGCAATACGGACATTACACTCAGTGAAAGGAATGTCTCCAACAAGTGCTGAAGCTCCTTAGATTCCTACAGAGAAGAGAGGCTGCCAGCAGCTGGGACAAGGGATGGGGAGTTGGTGTTGAATGACAGTTTTACTGGGGAAGATGAGAAGAGCTGTGGAGATGGATGGTGAGAATGGTTGCCCCTCAACCAGGATGTGCTTAACAAGCCTGAACTGGATGCTTTTGATTGATCAAAACGGCGGATTTTATGGAATGTTTTCTTTCTTTTTTTTTTTAATCATAATTTAAACAAAAATAAAGATGTAGTGAAAAGGGTGTTGAGCCACATGAGGAATGGCCTGACAGATGAACCATGGACCACTAAGCCAGAATCATAAAACATCCCCAGGTTCCCCGTGCAAACTCCAGTGGGTGGGGCAGTCTCCCTACCCAGTTTAAATCACTGGGTTCAAAGCGGAAAGGGACAGAGAGGAAACCAGGGAGAGGCGCCTAAAGATCAAAGCTCACGCCGGTCACATTTCTTTGCCCACATGCCTCACAGAGCGCCCCAGATTCTCTGGGTAAGGAAACTACTTTCAAAGTCACCGTGTTACTCCTGCAGGGTTCACTATTCTTTCAGGCTCATATCTTTCTTTCTTAGGAATAGAGAGATTGTTTCCCTGCCAATAAAATCCCCTGTGGCCGTATTTCATGAACTGTTTGGATATTAGAATCTAGAAACTCATCTAAATAATTTTTAAAAACAGAGCAGGGCACAGCAGGATAAAGGGACTGTCATTTGTTATTCAATATTTCTCTCTGCCTTTTAATGGAAACAGGTGGAAGGGTAGTGGAGATAAGAGTGTGAAAGGGAAAATATGAAAGAGTCTTTGCTCAAATTCTAATTGAACTGACAGACACAATTCAAAGACATTTTAATATCTTTCTTCAGAATAAAATATCACTGTCTGCCTTATCCATGACTAGCCAGCAACTATCTTATCACTATCTAGTCCAAAAGGCCACAGTGCCAAAATGCACAGGTCCACAGGAAGCATGGTGGTCGACGGGAAATGTCAGCTTTACTGCTTTTCCATGGTAGGAAAAGTAGAATCCTACATTTCTACATTTTCAGATTTCATGAAGTCAGTCCTAAAATAGAAAATTACCATCCTCATATATCAGTAGATTTGTGCAAACCCACCCACAAAGAAGAAAGGACTCCGAAGGGTAAGAAATTGGCTTAGTCAAGGACCTAAATTCAATCCCCAAAACCCATGTTAAAAAAGCTGGACATGCCAATAATCCTAGCACTAGGGAGTCAGAGGCAGGAGGTTCCCTGAGGCTTAAGAGCCAGTCAGTGTAGTCTACTGGGTGAGTTCCAGGTCACTAAGCGATCCTATCATTAAAAAAAGAAAAAAGTAGATAGTACCTGAGAAATGATACCTGAGGGGTTATCCTCTGACTTCCATATGCGTAAGCACACTCACACGCGCGTATACACACACACACACACACACACACACACACACACACACACACAAAGAAAAGGCAAAAGAAAAGACTTGACTGACCTGAAAATTATCTAACACTGAATTTTGTTTAATGGCAAAGAGATGGAGAGACTAGATAGGGGGAAGATTTAATCTCTTTAATCACCTTCTTCAAGAAAGAACCTTGGGAGAACATAAGCTTCTGAAGCGCCCAGGTGCTTGCTTGCTCCTCGAGCACGGGTACTGCAGACCAGCCCGCAGCCAGGAGGACAAGACCCATGAACTGCAACACTAGGGTCCCCAATGAAGAGCCCTAGTGGAGAACAGGGCATCCAGGACCTCCACTCTACTTATCTGGCTATAAACGTGGTCAGGAGCTGCATTCTCCACAACCTGATCAACCTGGTCATATATAAAAGGCATTGTGTTATAATAACATTGAGGGACCTAGGATCTCCTGGGCAAAGACAAGCTGGTCTCCACCATGGGAATAGACAAGTTCAGTTCAGAAGCATCTGTATGATATACTTGGTGATGATACACTTTGTCATACACCCTGACGTCTCTTCCTAAGCATCTGAAAAAATTCCAACAATGTGTCCTGCAGAGCACTGGGCCACTCTTTCTCCTCTCCCCCCAATGCCAAATCATAAAGTCTAATATTAATGGTAACCAATAAAGGGAGGAGCAAAAGAACTCTACAGAATATAATTGGCTTTTCTTTCCTTTTAAGAGTATGCGTGCGTGCGTGTGTGTGTGTGTGTGTGTGTGTGTGTGTGTGTGTGTGTGTGAATGCAGGTGCACACAGAGAACAGAAGAGGGCATTCGATCCCCTGATGCTAGAGTAACAGGCACTTGTGAGTAGCCTGATGTGGGTGCTGAGGATCAAACTTGAGTCTTCTCAAAGGGCAGCAAGCACATAACCACTGAGCCATCTTTACAGACCCCGTTCCTAATTGGCTTTTCTCAATAGCAGACTATGCACATAGTTCAAATCTTATATGTGTAGAAATCTACCAGCGAAGTCAGCAATTAAGCGGGGGAGAGTCTATGTTACTTTTTGAAGAGAGGAGTCTCCACATCGGAACCACTCAACTCAAGCCTCTATCCAGGGCTCACTTCTGCCCGGCCTGGCCTGGCCCCCACCACCTCAGTACAGAAACCTCCCCACATGCTGTCAGTAGTGTCCCTGAACACCCTGACAGGTCGCTACCAAATGCTGTCCATTAGCTAATGCTCACTGCCTATCAGGGGCCAAATCCAATTAGCATAGAAGACAGCAAACAGAAGGGCTTCATCCAGTGTCCAGTGTCACACTCCACAAAACTCCTGGGCCTCTCCTGTTTACTTGACTCCCTTCACTGCCACCCTGTGCCCTCCCCATCACAACCATGCTTCACAATACCCAGCACACAGGGTTTCACAAAGCTGTATATTAATAAGTCAACAAAGACTTCGAGGTGACCTAACCATGGTCACATTCCTAACCTCCTGTTGGCTTTAGTTCTCATTAGAACCTATAGAGCTAACCAGGGGCATGGCCGGCAGAGGCCACTTCCAAGCATCTACCCAGGTAACATGTCCTGAAGGTCCAGCCTCCACACCTGTTAGCAGCACACTTCTGTCACTTGGGCAAGGGGTACCAAGTCCCCCAGGGAATGTGCCCAATGAACCACATTAGCATGTATGGGACACAAAGGTCAGCTACCTGGTCTCCCATTAACACTCACAGGTGACCAACCATCCCTAGGAGAGTCCTGAGGGGACAAAACGACACGGGAATAAAGAGTCCCCAATCCACTGAAACCAGGAAGGAACCACACACGCCGCTGGGTGCTAACACTGTGAACAGACAGACAACTAGAAAAAATTCCCTGCATCAGCAGGTCCTGAACTTCCACTTCAGCTACACAATCATCTTTGTATCTCCTGAGTCAAGATGGCTTCATCATCTTCAATCAGAGATGGCACAGATTCCAGCAAACATGCTCTGCCAAGGATGCATGCTGAAGACACCTGCTGTGGTGCCCATGCATGGCACCTCCCTCCCTTTCAAACCACTCTCCGTGGAGCTGGTTCCCCAACGACACAAGCTTCGGGGGATTCTGCCTCGCCTCCCATCTTGCCATAAGAGCACTGGGATTGCAGACATGTGTCACCATGTCTGGCTTTACATTGGTCCTGAAGATTCCACCTCAGGCCCTCTTCCACGGCAAGCACTTCAGCCGCTGAGCCACATTCCCGGCTCACATACCGACTTTTGGATGAATATATCCAAATGCATAGCTCAGACAGCCAGATCCATGATTCTATACATGATGCACATCAAAGTAAGATGAGTTCTGGGACGCTCCTGTGGTGAGATGGGAGTCAGAGGTAGTGCAATCCCAGAAAACCTGTGGGCCAGGGAGCCTGGTGTACTCAGCAACACACAAGAAGAGAGCCACCTCTCACACAAAGTAGAAGGCAAAGACTGACAGGCAAGGCTGTCCTCTGACATCCACACATGGGTGTCCTCTAGGTCTCCCACGGCACTCTCTTCTATTAGGTGTGACATATGTTAATTCTTGATAGTCACACACATGGAAGCACATGTCTAGCTTCATGTCTGGCCTATTTACCTGACCTGCTGAGATACATGCATGCTCACTTTCACTACAGAATATACGTTGCCATGGGTTTACCCATCCCCCTGCTGAAGGGCATCTAAGGTACATTCTGCTGGAGCTTTTACAGATAAGGCTACAATTCCATTTCACCTTTTTGAGAACCTGCTTTCAATCAATGGGAATTCAACCTTGACCCGGACAGCCAACTTTTGGGCGAAGCTGCACACTGTAAAAGCATGTAGGGACACCACCACGTCCCCCTAGGCCTGGGGATGCCCTCCTCCCACCCATCCTACAAGTCAGAGGGGGACAGCAGTGGTGGCACGCAGTCACTAGACAGGAGTCTCTTATTACCGGAGATAAATTCTGTTTCACTATAGTTTGTTGAAATTCCTCCTCTGTAGTGTTACATTACTTAACTTTGATAAAAAAATAAAATTGAAGATTAAAAAACAATCAAGCGCTCTTATGATAAACAATAAAGTGGAGCGCACAGGGGTGTTAATGAAGGAACCGCACACAGGCTGCTGCCGAGAGCCCTCCCTGCGGCTCGTCTCGGCGCAAAGCACAGAGCAGTTTCCAGCCAGCCTTCCTCCGGTTTGGCGACTTGTCAACGAGCCAAGTCCTCGGCCTCCTTCTTCCATGATGATCTATCTGTCTCCTAAGAGAGCAGGATCCCTCCACACTACTTTCCCACTGTGCACCTGGTGCGCAAGACAAGAGGAACATGTATCCTGTGCCTGAGAAACAGAGGGCCCCTCCACACCGCCTCCTTGAAGCAAATCCTCACCTCCACGGCCTCCCTGTAAGGTCTTATTTCAAGGCTGGCTGGCCCCTCACTCCAGCTAAGACCAGCATTGGCCCTTCTGTCCCAACACCAACTCAACCCCAATCCCCAGCTCTGCACCTTCAGGCAGATGAGGAGCTCTGGGTGGCGCAGTTTCTCACTCTGTGAAATGGGGTGACAAGAACCACCACAACACCTGTGGGTAAGGATGAGATGTTGCCTAAGAGGTCTTACCAGCCAATGCCGCTCCAAGCCTGTACGCCCTGAACAACACCTTAGGCTTAAGGAGGGAAGAGGGGTGCTGGTGGGGGGGTGCTCAGTGGGTAAAGTGCTTGCTGTACAAGCACGAAGGCCTGAGTTTGGGTCCCCAACACCTACATAAAAGCCAGGCCTGGTAGAACACATCTGTAAACCTGGAGCTGGGTGGTGGAAACCAGAGGATCCCTGGGTCTGGCTGTCCAGCTGGAATGATGGCTCAAAATTCAGTGAGAGACCCTGTCTCAAAACGTAAGGTAGAAAGTGATCCAGGAAGATGTCAATTGTCAACCTCTGCACTCTATTGGTACACATATGGGCACATGCACCCACCCACCCAGCATATCACACATACACACACACACACACAGTTCAAGGATTTATGAGGAGCTGTCTTCCCATAGCATAAAGGCAGGTGAATGCAACACTACCAACATCTATATCCTCCTCCTGCTCCCTGCTCTGCCATAGGGCCTCTCTCCCGTGTCACTCCGGCCCAGATGAGGGTATTCATGTCTAAGTGATCAGAGGGGAGATGGTTAAAGGACTATAAGATGCAGGTCCTCAGTGCAAGTATGTCCAAGGTCACTCTTAGAGCCTGGAGGTCCGGACCAGTACAAGCCTCACTCTTCTGGGTTAATCCCAAGCACTGGCTAAGCAAGGGCTGCACTGCAGAGGGAGAAGGCTGCTGGAGTATATTTGCATACTCAGATGCTAATGGCCCCGCAGCCCACACACTGCCCTCTTGTTCCCAGGCAGAATCAACACTGGGCACTGGCAGCTGGGGCTTGGCCCAGATGCTCGGCTGAGGAGAAGAGGGACAGCCTGCACTCCAGGAGAGCCCATCCCAGCATAGCCTGCAGGAGAAAGCCCAGGGCCTGGTTTGGTTGGATAGGGCACCTGTCTTTCCTGTCTGTCAGATCAGGAATGAAGTCCAGTCGGAACCGACGCATGCCTCCAGCACTGCTGAGTGAGGAGCCTGTGTACAACTCAAGCTCCCGGAGGACACAAGACAAATCTTGCCTTGGTTAAACGCTTGATAAATTTGCCTTCCCTGGACAGTGCCCAAAAACACAGAGAAGACAATGCACAGTAATTGGGAGTGGTGTTTGCGGTGGGCTGCCTGAACACAGAGGGCAAAGAAACACTCACAAGCATTATGTAATGGGGAATCCCAGGAGTGAGCACAGAGGAGAAGTATTGAGCAACTCAGGGACCTGGGGAGAGTCACATCCTGCCTACAGTACACTGCCCAAAGAGACACTAGGAACTTGGCACATGGTGGAACACGCAAGACCCTATCTATAAAGGGGGACGGGGGAGGAAATACACTCAGCCCCAGGTCCTAGCCCTGCTAGGGACATCACTTAGCCCTGGAAAGCAAGGGCATCCGTCTGTCTTCAGCAGGCTGGTAAACCCACTCCTAGCGAAAATCCCCTGGTCTTAAGCATGGATGGCACTGTACAGAATGCTCTGCCAATCCATGGTGTTTATTCCTGGGACTGGCTATATACCATTCAGAGCCCAACATAAAATACCAGGGCAAAGTCTCTTATTTAACAATTGCTATAAACTTCCAAACAGGATGACTATAATTAAGAAGTAATAATTCAAACATCTGAAGAAGCCAGAACCCTTTACAGATAAATTGTATACTGTACAGAGGCTGCTAGGGAAGCCACGTTGACAGTTCTCCCAAAAACTAAACATAGAATTACAATAGAGCTGGGTATGGTGGCCTACACCTGCCATCCTAGCACTCAAAAGGCTGAGGCAGGAGAATTGCCTTCAGTTTAAGGTCAACATGGTCTACACAACAAATACCAAGCTACCTCCTGAGCTATCTCCCTGGGCTACCTCCTGAGCTGCTTCCAAAGCCCAAAAAAGAATTAGCAAATGATTTAGTTGATGTGGGCCCAACAATATGAATGGGCTGACCACCCAGGAACCTGAAAGGCCAGTGAAAAGCAGGGAGTGTTTAAAAGTGAAAGAAAGCCTACATATATTTGACCACAAGGAGAGAAGTTCAAGGTGTGACTGCAGGGTCTTAAACTAAGTGTGGGACCTTTGGGGTCCAGTTGTGATGCTTAGTCTAGATGGTCAACCTGAGGGAATCCAAAATCACCTGCAGATAGGCAAATCTGCGAAGGATTATCTAAATTATGTTAGCTGAGGTAAGAAGACTCAACCACTGTGGGCGGCACCATGACTTCGGCTAAGGCCCTGAACTTAATAAAAAAGAGAAAAAGAGCTGAGCACCAGTATATATATATATTCTCTCTCTCTCTCTCTCTCTCTCTCCTCTCTCTTTCTCTCTCCTTCCTGACTATAGATACAATGTGACCAGCTGCCTCACAACCCTGCCACCGGGTATTCCCCACCATAATGGACGGCCTGTATTCCCTCAAACTGTGGGCCAAAATAAATCCCGCCTTCTTTAAGACACTTTTGTTGAATATTTTGTTACAGCAACAAGACAAGCAGCTAACACGGGGGCCCACACGCAGGTATAGGCCTCAGGCCCAGAGAACAGGCCCTCGCTGATTCCCCAGAAGGCCTCTCTTTCCAGGACTCCAAAGCCGGCAAGGGCAGAGTTGCTAGGAGCCCTACAAGCAATGTTATATTTTAATAGTCGTTTCAATTGACTATAAAAATACAGCCTCACATAATAAAATTGCTTTTGCACTGTGGTAGAAATACTTAGCAAGAGATGAGAAATACTTAGCAAGAGGCAATAAAACCCTATTTGCTTGCTTATGGAGTAGCTGCTGAATAAGACGAAAGTCGGAACAGATAAGGGGCAGGCAGGCAGGCGAGAGCCGACAGACAGCAAAAGGCACACCGCAGCGTGTCTGCCATGATGCTCCCAGCAGACGGGAGTGCTCAAGATTGTCCTCAGTGGTTTGAACAGAAAAATGAGCATCTCTCCACTCCTGTTCCATCTGTAACCTTTAAAGCTCCATCAGGTCGGACACGAGAAAACATATCTCCTTGTCGTTCCCTGCAGCTTCACACGGCCCTTCTTCCCAGTGCCGTGCATGGTATCAGAGCTGAACACCAACAGCCACCTTGGTACCAACACATGGGCAAGCTCTCCTCCACAAACTGTGACACGGAAGACTTCCCAGCCACGAAGGAGGGCAACACGACACTAATGACACAGAGAGAGGCCCAGGAGACATTTAGTGCAACAGCCAAGGAAGTCTATCACCATCACCATGTCCATGATCCACCACCACCAATAGGAGCAGCACCACCACCATCACCACTGACGTCACTATCAATCATGTCCTAACAGCCCCATCACACCACCGCCACTCTCACCATCAATCCCGTCATGTTAAAGTGGTCCCATCTCTACAACATTACCACTGCTACCAATCATGTCAAATCAGCATCATCACCAGCATCATCAACACGGCCCCCATCAATCACGTCCCATCAGTACCATCACAATTCCACAGTCACCATCGATCACATTTCACCAGCACCAGCACCGACCTCACCACCACTGGTCCCCATCAGCACCATCAATTTGGGACTATCACCGCCACCACCAGTGTCATCACCATCATCACCACCAACACTGTCACATCAGTACTATCAGTAATGCCACATAGGCACTATCGCCACATCACCACCACTGCCCCATCAATCATATCACGTCAGCCCCTCTGCCATCACCGCAGTTGGCACAACCAGAACCACAGCTACATCGCCCTCATAACCACCACCTGCCTCCACCATCAGCACCACCACAACATCTACGTAATCACCGTGGCCACCACTGACAGGGTTGCCACCATCGATTCCATTATCACACCACCCACACAACCACCACTGCGACCACTATCATCAACACCATCACAGCACCCACATAACCACTGAAGTCACTACCGTTATCAATACCCCAGCACCCAAACCAGCACCAACGCCTCCACCACCGCCAACACCAGTGTCGCCATCATCTCCACTACTACCACCAACAACCAATAATATCCCTACAAGCAACACTACCAACCGCCATCACTGTCACCATGGAAATAGGCATAAGCTTCACTCTGACCAGGTAGGACCAGTCACTCCACAAACGACTCCTGCAAGCATATGTAGCCAGTGCGGCAGGACTCCTATTCCTGAACAAAGACTCCGAGGCCAAGAGCAGGAGGAGGAAGGGCTGCCACCCAGCCTGGTGGCCCTACTTGTCCTGTTCTGGGAACACCTCCCTGCACATACCAAACAAAGAAGTACTACCCCTCAGGATCCGCAGCCAATTTCCCTCTGCTTTAAAGGGGCCGTGACACTGCACTGTATGCACGCCTCACTCAGAAAGCCCTGGAGACAGAAAGAAAAGACAAATTCCAGGAACAGAGGGCAGCCAGAGGAGAGAGGGCTGCACCATGTCCCCCTTGGGCAAAATTCACCTTCCAATAAACATAGCACAGGCTATTATCACACCGTCAAATCAACACGACACGCAGTACTTCTCACCAGATCTCAGCTCCAAACCGCAGGACACTATTAGATTGACAGTATGGAAGCTCTCAGTCTATCCAGGAACCAGGTCTCCACCTAATGAAAGGGCTCAACCAGAGCAAACCATGGTAGAAAGCCATGGAACTGTGTGACCATGGAAAAGCTGCACCTGATGGCTTCTGGAGGAACGCCGAATTTAATTGACCCAAGTTTACCACTACAGAAACGCCCAAGTGAGGGGTTGCACTCAGCACAAAAACTTAAGACATGGAGAAGGCATAAGGCTAGTACCTAAAGCCACTGAGGCAGGAGGTGGGAAAGTGAAGTGTTTATGTGTACCCCCTAAGCAGCACGCAGCATGGCTGACCACTGCCCAGCATGGCTGACCACAGCCCAGCTGTGATGGTTAATGTTGAGTGTCAACTTAACAAGATCATGAGTTATTAAGAGACAAGCCTCTGGGCACGTCAGTAAAGGAGTTTCTAGACTAGATTAAAAGAGGTGAGAAAACCCACCCTAAATATGTGGGCAGACCATTCCACGGGCTGGTGACCTAGATGAATAAAAACATGAGTTGGCTGGGCACCAGCATCCTCTCTCTGCTTCCTGTCTGTGGATACAATGTCTCCAACCACCTCTTGCCACACCCACCCCTAACCGCAATGACTGTACCTTCAAACTGGGAGCCAAAATTAACCCTTCTATCCTTAAACTGTGTGTTGTTGTGTGAACCAGAAGATAAGACTCCCACACACTCTGGAGAAGCCCCTGACTCCCTGGGGCAGCTGAACACAGCTTTCATCTAGCCTCGGCTCTCCTGGTTTTTACGGAAAACCTCTCATAAAACTAGCCAGATGTCAAAACAAAAGTCGCACAAAACCCCATCTAACATCACACAAGGACGGTCACAAGCACACCTTGTCACAAAGTCCTTTTTAGATGAAATATTTTCAGTAATACTTTCCCCTCCAGATCCTTTCACCATCAGTCAAGCTCCAGCCACGCTCCTGTCTAACACAGATTGATAGTTACGGCACCAAAAGGACATTCAATACCCCATGCTCTGGTCACACAGAGATCCATCTGTGTCCCAGCTCTTTGTTCCTCTAAAATACAAGTAGGGGAGCTACTGGTGCCTGGGGGGAGGATTTATAGCACACACTCCTATCATGGGAGCACCCCTTAACTACCTACCACACCCACCCAGATCTTCAGGTTCAGTCAGTAAGTTGTCCACCATACAAAGGTCCAAGGTTGAAAGAGCAGGTGGGGACTAAAACTAGGCCAAGTTATGGTTCCCAAGCAGCACGCCCACCCCAAGACCCTTAAAGGCATTGCATGATATGGGCACTGTCCAGAGAGCCAGCAGGGGCTGGGATGTATTAACCCCTGGTTCCACAGACCCAGCTCCACAGGCAATGAACAGCTTCAAGGCCCATGTGAGGTAGATCATCCAGCAGGGCAGAACACCCCTTTCTCCCCCACTGGGGACAGGTGTGGGGTAGATTTCCTTTGAGGAGTACAATAAAAATCAAACACAAAGGACCACAGGAGATCGCCTTATGGATGGAAGAGGCGGCTCCTAAGGCATCTGAGTTTCAGCTTCATCTTTTCCCCAAGGATGGGGCTTCCTATCCTCCTGTTCAAGGTCAGGGTGGTACCCACTCCATAGTCTGTCAATAGACAATGAACAGGGACAGAGGTGTGGCAGGGACTCCATGGCCTGTGTAGGAAACTGCACCCCCAGGCTGTGAGTGTGGGCTGCAACCACCTAGTACTGTGTACCCTTCCTGGGTGCCTTCAGAGCTGGGAGCCACCTTGCCAGGGAACATGCTGGTGGCCAGACCTTAACAATGACTGACAGACACAAGGCAGACACAGTGAGGTAGGCCCCTGGCTGAGTCATATCTCAGGTGCCAACCTGACTCTGGAGCCTTAGTGGCAGCTAAGGCTGGACTCTCTTCTCTCATCCGGGCTCCCTCTAGCAACTGCTTGGCCAGCAATCCCAGGTTGGACCTCTGCTCTATGTATGGAATGCCTCTGACAGAAAAGTGCCTGAGCTGAGCATCACCCTGGAAACTGAGGCTCTGCAGATACCACAGGAAGAGAAAATAAAGCACAGGACTAAGAGGGGGAAAGACAGAGAAGGGCTAGGAGAGAGAGAAAGAGAAAAGGAGAGATGGGGAGACAGGCAGAGAGAGAGGAAAAAGGAAGGGGAAGGTCAGAGCCTCTTCAATAGCAAAAAGGCAGCATGCTTTGGGAAGAAGACGAGGAAAGGCTGCAGGTCTCTCTGGCTATGGCAGGCAGCCTCTGTGTGTTATCTCCTCAGACTCACGTGTGGCCAAACTGTGCAGGTATTATGAAGCCATTTCCCCCGACCTTCTGGCTGCCACTCCTGGTTACCTGCCCTCCAGCCACGCGCCCTCAGATCGCACCCAGCCCTGTGCTCTTACTAGGCTGGCCTGACCCCACCTGCTCCAAGTCCTGCTTACCATGCCCC
The DNA here is from genome assembly GCA_902168405.1 of Peromyscus aztecus. Taxonomy (NCBI): domain Eukaryota; kingdom Metazoa; phylum Chordata; class Mammalia; order Rodentia; family Cricetidae; genus Peromyscus; species Peromyscus aztecus. The sequence goes on from CABHPQ010150151.1 coordinate 15,581, forward strand.
CTCCTGCATGCTTCCATCAGGCAAAAAAGCCGCTATCTCGACAGAGCAACCGTGCCTACTTGCAAAAGTATCCCAAGCTCGCTGACTGTTGGCACATCCGTCATAGAGGAGGCAGTGAATGGTGTCATTGGATCCTCACTTAAGACCCCAGCAGTCACCCCTAGCCACTTACATGCAATTCTAGCATAATCACAAGTATCCTAGGAGTCTCAGAAGGGGCTGGCATACATAGGCTGGGAAAGGGTAACTGAGGAGAACCCCATCTGCTTGGCTATGGGGCAGCTATCACCCGTTTTCCAATGTGGCTGCCTTGTGTCACCATGCTCCTGTCCACAACCTCACCCATAAGTAGGCCCAATCAATTCATTGGTTCCCCAGGACAAGTTCTGGCGTCACTGTACTTTGGTTTGCCACTGCGACCTTATGAGTGGGGGACAGACCTTGTTTACATCACTCCAGGAAAGGAAATTCTCACAGCACGCTTGCTCTAGTATGTTCTTCTGATAGCCCACGGAACGCTACCTACCTCACTCTTCTGTGGGCCTACATGGAGCCCAGACACAATGAGGTGTCCAGGGGATACTGTCCGGTTCCCCGGTGATGCAAAGCTTTCCTGAGTTCATAGTGCAAGAACTGGCCTTTCACAGTGTCCGCTATGTCACCTGGGAATTCTGCATCAGATACCCAGCTGACTCTTTGGCACCCTGACCTTGGAGACACTTATGCCCCGTGGTTATTAGAATTTAGTACTAAACCTACAATGGGTAACTTTCCTGAGGTCCTACAGACTGAATGTATTTACAAACAGCAACGTACAGCCACCAAGTGTCCCAACCATTCCTATAGTGTCACACACAACTGTAACAGAGTCAGCCAAAGGCAGCCGGGCTACAACTGTGTGCCCACGGCCATCAGAGAAAAGTAACTGGGTGCTTCATTTGCTCTCTACACAGGCCAGAAGCCCACAACCAAAGCCGCAAGCCCATCTGTCCCGACACCCCTTTCGGCAAAGGGAGTTCTATTTAGTTACAAGATAAAGGGGAGTTGAGTGGTTGCCCAGAAGGAATCCAGCCATGGCTTTAAGAACATTCACAGAGCCTCCTGGAAGGGGACATCTGGGGTGTATCTCAGGAGCGGCTCCACCCATCCCCACTACAGAATCTGCCCATGGCCAGGGCAGGGCGAAACTTTCTAAGTGGATCCAACCAAACCTACCTAGGGTGAGCCCTGGCTCCACCCAGGCCTCTACTAAGGCTTGCCATATCTCTACCACTCCCAAAAGGTTAACCCCTGTCATGTGAGAGGTTATAAAAAGGCAGGGCCTATGTCAGAGAACAGGCTCAGTATACCAAGGATACTGTTATGAAAATGTCCTTACATAACATACCATATACATAAATAGACACAACGGAAAAAAAATATTCTCAAAAAAAAAAAAAGCCGGGCATTGGTGGCGCATGCCTTTAATCCCAGCACTTGGGAGGCAGAGGCAGGAGGATCTCTGTGAGTTTGAGGTCAGCCTGGTCTACAAAGGGAGTTCCAAGACAGGTTCCAAAGTTACACAGAGAAATCCTGCCTCAAAAAAAAACAAAAAAAAAAAAAAAAGAAGAAGAAAAGAAAAAAAATTCTCCAGCTCTGGCTAGCCTCAAACTCACGATGTGTAGATCACGCTGGCCTCAAACTCACAGAGATATGCCTGCCTCTGCCTCATGAGCACTGGGATTGAAGGTATAAGCTACCACACCTGGCAAGATACACACACACACACACACACACACTCTTTGGACTAGAGAAGTATGACAAGGGGCACCCAGGTATGAACAAGGGGCTGGTAGATCTGCAGTAAATTGTTCTACCATCAAGCTATATCTCCCATTTTTTTTAATTCATATCAAAAAGAAAAGAATTTACTCAAACAAGTTGACCTCTAACCTCCACATGTGCACTGTGACATATGTGTCACACACACACACACACACACACACACACACACACATTCACACACACATTCACACAAATAACAAATGTTACAAAAGTGAAAAAAACTTAAGGCCACTGAGTTCCATGGTGTCATCTGTTTCCCCCCCACTGAAGGAGCTTTTGCCTTATAATCATAGGCTCCATGACAGTCAGGCCAGAGTCCACTGTCCCTTTTCTAACATGACCTCAACGTGTTACCTGCTTCATCCATGTATGTATCATGTGTTACGTGCTGGGAACCAGGCACATAACACAGCTAGAGGGGGCAGGTGCCCGGTGATATCCCGGTTGTAAGACGGCTTCAGAGACTAGAATAAATGAACTTCCAGGGTGACTGCCAAAGACACCCACCTCTTGCCGTCTGGAGGTCTCTCCCAGTCCGTGTGGGCCCCCCTAGCCAATATGGCAGCTGACAGGTGTAGATCACGGAAGTACTGACTTCTGTGTGTTCTTGCAATACTTGTCTACCCCCACTCTCAACTCTCTTGCTGTTTTTGGCAAAGCCAGCCATGAGCTGTGAAGAAGCCTGTGTGGCAAAGATCACAGGTAGCCTCTGTCCACAGTCTCCAAGGAAGAGAGTCCTGCCAGCAGCCATTGGGACTCAGAAACCCATCCCATCACAGTAAATGGACAGTGATCTAAGCCTGGTACCTTCAGCACAGCCCACAAGAGAGCTCACCCCAGACACAGGGAAGCCATCCCAGGACCATGCTGCTGTGGGATGTCTTTCTGTATGCTGAGAATATGTGTGGCTCCCATTGGATGATAAACAAAGCTGTTTTGGCCTATGGCAAGAAAGCTTACAGCCAGGCGGGAAATCCAAGCAAAGATACAAAGAGAAGAAGAGCGGCGTCGGGAGAGATGCCAGCCGCCGCCCAAGGAGCAACAAGATGCCAGCAGGCTGGTAAAGCACGACCATGTGGCCATGTGGCAACATACAGATTAATAGAAATGGGTTCATTTAAGATAAAAGAGCTAGCTAGCAAAAAGCTGAAGCCATAGGCCATACAGTTTGTAATTAATATAAGCCTCTGTGTAATTATTTTATAAAGGTGGGACCAAGAAACTTCCAGCTACACACTGCCTCAGAAACGGAGGTAAGAAGAGTTTCTGGCCACAGAGCTTCGGTGCACCCTGAAACACAGCAGCAGATAACTGCTTCCAGAGCTGGGATCAAGCTCTGCTGTCCCCACTCCATTCCCCAGTGCTCCCTTGTCCCAGCATCTCCCTCTAGCCGCACATGAATAGAACATGCTCTAATCCCTGAGCCCACTGGGGCCAAGCCACCAAGCCACAGAGACAGACCCACAGGACATCCTACCCACAGATTCTTTCCCTACCTTTCTCTTGTTCTGCAAGGTCTTCCTGGGTATCCACAAGGGACATCCACACTACACTCCCTCCTCCTCTGTCCTGCAGAGGGTCCTGGCTCCATGTCCCTTAGCTCCATGCCCTTTTCTCTTCTTCCAACTCCTCCCACCCAAGTCACATCCACAGAATTGTCACTGTCTATTTGTGGACTCCCAACTCTATGAACTGCTCCAGAACCCCACAATTTCTTGGTCCAGGAGCTGGCAGAAAAGACGTCCTTCTCATCCACAAGGCAAGGCCTGGGCCTGGGCTGGGAAAGCAGGGTCATCTCCCTCCACAACTGGATGCCTCCCTCATCCTCAACCAATTGTACTTGGCTCACTGCTGGCTCTTCCTGCTGCACCCACAGCTTCCCATCGGGCCCTCTTCTTTATCTACCTTCCACTGGGTCTTTCCTGTGATGGGTGGTCCTGGTTGTCAACCTGAATGGATCCTGAAGCCACTAAGAGAGTCTACTGGACACAGCTGTGTTGGATTTTATCAGGTTATTTGAAGTGGGAAAGACCCACCCTAAATGTGGGCAGCACCTTCCTGTGACAGCCAGATAAAAAGTGGTTCAAGGGAAAAGCTTGGCTTTTTTACCTGCTTGCCCTCCCATCTAGCTGGTGAGTTCATCTACGCTGCTGCTGCTGCTGCTGCTGCTGCTGCTGCTGCTGCTGCTGCTGCTGCTGCTGCTGCTGCTGCTACTGCTGCTGCTGCGTTCTTTCCCTGACATCAGAACCCAGCTTCTTTTGGCTTCCAACATGGACTGAAGACCAGTGGCTCTCCAGGAATCCTCCAGGTCTTCAGATTGAGATTGGGACTGCTGAGGCAGCTCTTGGGTTCTCAGCCTCTCTAGTGTTGAGACAGCTACTGTGGGACTACTCTGCCCCCAGCATGGAAGCCAGTCTTAGAAATTCCTTTTTAATATATATTCATTCTATCAATTCTCTTCCTCTAGAAAACCTTGACCAATACATTGCCCAGTGTTATTCTGTGGCTCCAAGACGTTCCACAACCACCCACTCGCTGCTGGGAGCAGAAGGTCCAGATCCCAAGAACACTTGGGAAGACCCTGCTTGGCTCCCACCAATGACTTTTCCTCTCAACTGAGCTAGGTGTCAGTCACACTCTCACACCTAGGGCCGTCAGGTAAACTGAGGTCACTTTGGCCTGGGTTTCTCCATATCATGAACTCACATCTCCACTTTAAAACACCTTCTAACTGCTGCTGCTTCCAAGAGCCTTCCCTGGCAATCCTTCCTCCCTTCACTATTCAGTGTACCCCACTTGGTGAGCATTTACTGAATGTGAAATGCCCCCGGCAGATGCCCAGATGTAAACACCTGGCTCCCAGTTAGTGATGTTGTTTGAGGAGCTCATGGACCACTTAGGACCGTGGCTTACTTAGCAGAGGTGGGTCGCTGAGGGTGGGCCTTGAAGGAGATATCTGCTTCTGGTTCCAGCCCAAGGTCTCCGCCTCCTGATCCTCCAAGACATGAGCAGCTGTCTCACACTCTACCACTATGCACAGAGCCATCCCAGTTGCCTGGCCTCACCCACCATGATGGCAGTATCTGTCCCCTGACACCATGAGCCAAAACATCTCCCCTCCCTTAACAAGCGCCTGTCAACTACTTTCTCATAGTGCAGATACAAGTAATTAATAGATGTGCATTTAGCCAAAACCCATTAAATAACTGCAGGAGTACATCATGGGAGGCCTGCAGACACCAGCCCATGCAAACACCTCCTCAAACCCATGTCACGACTACAATTACTAACCTCATTTCACAGAGGAACAAACTAAGGCATGCAGAAGTGACCCCACCCCATACACACACCAGATCTGGGATATGAGCCCAGGCAGTCTGGCTCCTGATCTATGCTCTTGACCACAGAAAATCAGTCCTCCAAAGGAAGCACAGCAGCAGGTTGGAGAACATCTCAGACCTTTTATTGGTTTGCTTTTAGTGATCATCTTTAAATGACCACGAAAAGGAAGTCATTATTTTTTAAATGGTAATTAAAATCACAAGAGCTTGGGAAAGCCAAAGCAATCTATATATATTAAGGCCATGAAACCTGTCGTCTCTGTAAGTGTTTTCTAGAAATACTTTGTAAACAAGTGCCCAGGCAGAGCAATCAGGAGCTGCCCCAACTCTCTCTTAGAAGCTTCCCAAAAGGACAGATCGCCGTTATCTTTTAATGAAATTTTGTAATGCCAACTGTATTTACAGTAAAAATAAGCTCCATCAAGACTCCTTGCTTCGTCCCAAGCCCCGGGTTCCCTGATGCTGCTCCCTGGAGGCTAGTCCATCCTATTAAGGCAGCTTCCTGCAGCTCAGAGGAAGCAGGAGCTGCTTCCATCCCACTCTGTTCCAGTGATCATGTGTCCTTTGAGATCTAGTCCTGCTGCCTCGGCACACAGCCCACCCCTCAGCTGAACCCACACTTGGCTCCCGCCCAGGCCAGCTGGAAACAAGTTCCTTCACGCTCACCCCTCAGGGCTCACATCTGAAAGTGGGCATTGACAGGGTGACAGCACACCACCCTCCTAGCCCACCCCGCCTCTGGTGCCTAGAACCCTCAAAGGCAGGTATTGAGTAACCACAGCATTCCCTGCACATGGGACTTCATTCTCTTAACCAACCCATCTGCAAGGGTGACTTGAGAAGAAGAGAACACTCCAGAAAGGGCAATCGATCACACTTTACTCAGTAGGGGAGAATCTACCATCACGATCTGATCAAGGCTATGGGGGATTTCTGTAGTTGTTGGGCTATTTTACTCATTGGCTTTTAGTTTTGTATTTTGGAAGATGAGCCAAGTAGGGCTGCAGAGGTGGTTCAACAGTTAGGGAAGCTTACTGCTCTTCCAGAGGACCTGAGTTCAGTTCCCAGCACCAGAGTTAGAAAGCTCACAACCACCTCTAACTCCAGCTCCAGGGGACCTGAGACCCTCTTCTGGCCTCCACAGGCTGCACTCACATGCATGTGCGCACACACACACACACACACACACACAATTAAAAGTAAAATTAAATTCTCTTTCACTCAGTGAAGTGTTGCACAAGAGTGAGGGTTTAAATTCTGTATCAGCACTAATGCCAAGAGGCATGTGTGACAGTGCACACCTGTTTGAGGATATTATTTGAAGATGTGTTACTTTTGTTTATGTTACATTTTTTTAACTCTGTGAAGCTGTGTTACTGTGCCTGTCTAAAACACCTGATTGGTCTAATAAAGAGCTGAACGGCCAATAGCGAATCAGGAGAGAGAAATAGGCAGGGCTGGCAGGCAGAGAGGATAAATAGAAGAACTCTGGGAGCACAGAAAGGACAAAAGAGGAGAAAGGAGGACTCCAGGGGCCAGCCACCCAGCTACACATCCAGACACGGAGTAAGAAGGAAAGAAAAAGTATACAGCAATAGAGAAAGGTAAAAGCCCTGAGGCCAAAGGTACATGGGATAATTTAAAGTTAAGAAAAACTGGCAAGAAACAACCCAAGCTAAGGCTGGGCATTCATAAGAGAGAATAAGTCTCCATGTGTGGTTTATTTGGGAGCTGGGTGGCAGGCTCCCCCAAAAGAACAAAAACAACCAGCAACACAAACCTACAACCTCAGCACTGAGGGGTTAGAGACAGGAGGAATCAGTGTTATTCAGTGAGAGAGACACTGTCAAAAAAAAAAAAAAAAAAAAAAAAAAAGGTGGAAAACGGTAAAGGAAGAAACCTGCCACTGACCCCTGGCCTCCAAGCACACACCAGGTACACAAGATCTAGGTACACACCTATAGACCACACACAAAGACACACAGGAGCAGGGTTGATGCTAGCATCACACGGGCCAGAGGTATCTCTTGAGGACTTCAATCTGCAAACAGAGTCCTCTTTACATTCCTTTGAGGGAATCCCTTCTAAGCTAGAGCACGCACCCACTATGGTTTGGATGGGTTCTCAGAACTTCACAGGCTAGAAACTTAATCTCCTCGTTAATGTGCTAAAGGGATTGGAAGGCAGAGCTCCATGAGACAATGAGGGTTAGGAGAGGTCATGAGATGAAGCCCAAGGCATCAGTGTCTTTAAAGGAAGAGAGCACACATCTGCTGACTCTCACCCTGGCATCGTAAGTCCCACACATAATTCCCTGGTTAATGGACTTCACAACCTCCAGACCTGAAAGTAGTTAACTTTTCTTTACAAACCATCTAGACTGTGCTGTCCCCCTTACAACAACATAAGGCAGAGTATTAGTTGTTTAGTGTCACTCTGACAAAATAGACTAAAAAGAGGAAATATTAACCTTGCCTCGTGGTTCAGAGGGGGCAGTCCACAGCTGCTCAGCCCTGGCATTTCAGCAGAGCATCACGGTGCCTGGAGTGTACAGCAGAGGACAGATGTTCACATCACCGCAGACCAGAATGCAGAGGGCAAACAGGACTAGGGGCCTGGCAGGACGTTCAAAGGTCCCTCCCTGGTGACCTGTGTCAGCCAGCTAGACCCCTACCCCCTAAAAGACCTTACAAAATCACTCCACCAGCTGGGGACCAAGCGTCCATATCATGAGCCTATTGAAGACATTTCAGATTCAAATCCTAAGAGCAGACTCAAACACCACATCTTTTACAGAACCACTGAAGAGCGATTGCAAAAGTAACCAAAGGTATTTCCTCTACCCACCAGACACTGGTTACGACAAGGAGTCTCCACAGAGCCTCTGGGAGTGCAATACCCCTGCTAAGTTCACGGGGAAGACAATCCACCAATCCAAGTTTATAATATCATCCTCCCAGACAACAACAACAGGCAGATCACCCTGGATCAGCAGGTCCCTGAAACACTATGATAGAAAAATGTAAATGCATAGTTCATAATTACTGTGCCTGGGCATCCATCTGTTGGATTTCTCGTATCTATGCATTTCTGGTTGCGTCTAATCACCCTCAGGAGGATTAGCTTGACGGAGTGGCCGAGCAACATAACAGAGTCACTGTAATTCGATAGACACTTTTGATTTCCCTGATAAGATAGTTAGCTGTTGCTACTTGCTATCCCAACCCCACTTCCCATCGATACTAGTCAAATTTTCCCTGATAAACTAATTACACACAGCCTGCCAGCTACAGAGGGAGGCACTCTGATTTATTTGGGCTGAAGAGTTTGTTCCCTAGCATAGACACACTGGAAATGAATATTGAGTGTTGAGTGCCCCAGATTCTTTCTGTGATCTCACTGTGATTTGGAAGAACAAGCAGAACAGTGGTGTGCCTCTCCTCCATCCAGAACTGCTTTATTCTCCATCAATTCCCATCAATTGAAGCCAAAACTCCGAGGCAAGGAAAGTCACCAAGAGCGGTCCCAAATACCCAGAACCAGCCATCATCCCATCAACTATGAGTACTTAATTCAGAGCAAACTTCTCCTTACTAAAATGGGCAGGGAAAAAAAATGGTACAACTTTCAAAATCTCGAAGGGCATTTGGGAGGAAACATGAGTCGGAACACCTGCTTTCCAGGGTGTCCTTGAGAGAGGGGGATTTGGACACAGGCCAACATGGCAGGCAAAGGAGAACACGGTCTATGTGACGCTGCCACAGGCCAAGGGTCAAGTGCAATGACAAGACCATAGCAGCAGCTAAGAAAGAAACGAGGTGCAGATTCCCTCTGGGTCCCTAAGGCCCATTATCTGTGGACACCATGGGCGGGTGCTGAGGGCTTCCAGAACTGTGAGAGGGTGTGTGTGTGTGTGTGTGTGTGTGTGTGTGTGTGTGTGTGTGTGTGTGTTTGCATGGCTGGGGGTTAAATCACCCGGTTTTGTGAGCAGCTGCTGTTGCTTGATTACTTCAAGTGTGTCAGGCAGGCCTGTGGACATTACACACACACACACACACACACACTCATGCCATGTCCACAAGGGACTCCTATCACTCTGCTCGGAGGGGAAGAAGCAGAGGAGCCTGGAGTACACGATCCTTTCCCGAAGAGCAATCTCCTTCCCTCCCTCTGAATGTCTCCCACTCAGGTCCTGACAGACTTGGGACACATCTGCCTCCTATTCAGAGGCCCAACCCGCAGCAGTTGGCCACGCAGATGCAGAACTGGAAGTGTAGGTAGAGACCTACAGCTGCCATTGTTCCTCTCGCCAGCCAGCCAGCCAGCCAGCCAGCCAGCCAGCCAGCCAGCCAGCCCTGGATGTCCGAGATGCAGTCTCAGATCCCATGAAGAGTAGGGGCTCTGTACCAACCAGCAGTGACTAACGGACCTCCCTCCGCTGGATATATGGGGACCAGGCCAGAGAACCCTTACTGCCAAAAGCAACTCACTACTCCAGACATTGTTCACAGTACAAGGGCTCTGACCACAGCTTAGGAGATGCAGCCTTGTGCTACCTGGCAAGACAAGAAGACCTGCCCCCTCCAGTTCCTCTCACACCCTGGAAATCGAATGTCTGAACTACTAACAAAGCCATAGTAAGTTCCAAAGGTCAAGAAGAGGCCAAATGTAGGACTGAGAGCATAGATCCAGAGATGCAGAGTCCAGAACCCTGGGGACCCGGCTCCTTGATTTGAACCCAGCACCTTTTTTGGAAGGACATTGTCTCCCAGGCAGCACAGGCAGCATCATCTCTGCGTGTTTTAGATCTGTCTCTTGGCAAAACTTACCTTGGCCTGGATTCTTGTGGTCAGGGTGAGGAATCCCAGGGTCTCAGCAGTAAGCTCAGAACCTCCACTGCCCAAGTCCTGATTCCCAAAGAGGCAGAGAAGGGGCCCACCCTTCCCTAACTAAGCAAGAGAGCGTGTGCAGGGAAGGGGACAGCTTGGGAGACCAGCCAGGGAGCGCTCCCTCTCTGCCTCAGGGCTCAGGGAAGGCAGAGAGAGAGAGAGCTACAACACAGTGTACCTGGCCATACCCAGGCCTACCTCCAAAACAACTGCATACACATCCAAACCAACATTTACACAGGGATGGTCAAGGCAGGTCAAACAGCCTGAAGACATAAATGGCCCAAGTGTCCACTGACAGATGAACAAATACAAAGGTTATCCATAGAGTGGAATATGATTCAGCCATATGAAGGAAGGAAGTATTGACACATTACACAGAATGGATGAACTGCAAAGACATGTCAAGCTAAAGCAACCAGGTAACCAAGACTTGCATGCTTTAGAAATACTCAGAATGCAGGGCTATGGGGCTGGCTCAACGGGTAAGTGCTTGCAACGCAAGCGTGAGGACCAGAGTTCAGATCTCCAGAACCCACATAAATTCCAGGTGGGCATGTCAGCCTGCCTGCCATCCCAGCCTGAGAGAAAGGACACGGGGGATCCCCAGACTGAGCTGACTAGAGAAACTGACCATATCAGTGAGCTCTGGGTATGCTTAACAGTCCCTGCATCACTGAATAAGGTAGAAAAACAAACAAGGAAAATTCACCTCCACACACAGACATTAGGGGTTTACTTAGGTGTCAAAGCTGCTCTGACACTAGACAAGGTTAACAGTCACATGGTACCTAAATGCAGTAAATGCCACTGGACTGTTTTCTCACAATGGCTAGTTGGACATTAGGCGAAACATCGATGCCTTTATTTTGAAAGTGCAGATGACTCAAAAACTGGGACATAGAGCCCCTTCCAGGCTGCCTGCCTGGCCCTCTGCAGTGTGCCCTGCCTGTCCCCCCTTTATCCTTACTCCCAGCATCCAAAGCCTGAGTCTGGGCAGCCCCACCAGAGTCTCCCGGGGTCATTACCCACCTCTGCTCTCCTCATGTCTTCATCATCCTCCCAAGTTCACCAGGGACCCTGTAGGGAGGCTGTCCCAGGCAGCCCTTCGCTTACAGGAGCCTCAGGCCCCTTCTTGGGCCAAGAACAATACCTTGCATGTTCAACCTTGTCCCTCTCAGCCTGCAAGATCCATTTCCCTACTAGACCATAGCAGGGAAAGTCCAATAAATCTTAATGTCTCCTGTGTTAGCATTTAATCTTCACGACAGCACCACAGGGTAGCAATGGCTATCTAGTCTCCAGTCTACAGATGGAGGGCGCAGTAAATATCAGAAATTATACAAGCGGCCGAGTGCTGCCAGGACTCATCAGCCCACCTGCAAACAGTCCCGGAGCCCTCGGGATACCAGGTCATTCCAGTGACCACAGAGTCCATAACGGGACCTGGCAACAGGATGCAGAGTCAATTCCAATGCAAATCAGCTTCCAGAGATTTCTACCCGCATCTGAGCGATCTATGCCTGGAAAGTGGTGCCTGCTACCAAATGAGACCCGTCTTCATATGTCTGAACGTACTTCCCACAATCCCTCGGGACCAAGAAGTTGTCCTCCCAACAGTACACACCAATGCCTCCAGAGACCAAACACCAACACCCAGCACTGATTTAATACTCACCCACAATACCCGTCTAGACTCAATAGATCAACCCTCAGGCGAGAGCGACATGGGCTACACAGCAATTGAGCAAAAAGATGCTTAGAAATGGGAAGCAGGAAGCAGTTCTCCTCAGTTTCTGGTAAATTGGGATCTGGAGACTTAATAATGCTGAGCAAGTTTCCAAGTCCAGCTGCAGGAGGCCCCTGGGAGCAGAGCCCACCACCAGTCTGGAGCACAGCAATCAATCATACTGAAGCCCAGGGCATGAGCCTGGGAAAATGGGTTCCATCAACCACGCCTTCTCCTCCAGCCCTCTAGTCTCTGAAGACTGTAGGCCCTTCCTCTGGTTTGGGTTTTATTCTGCATCTGGTAAAGGTCTCTCTCTCTCTCTCTCTCTCTCTCTCTCTCTCTCGTGTGTGCGTGTGTGTGTGTGTGTGTGTGTGTGTGTGTGTGTGTGTGTAAGCACATGCATGTAGAGGTCAGAGGACAAGTTTATCTGTTGCTTCTCAGCTGCCATCCACCTCTTCTTTGAACAGGGTTCCTCACTAGCCTGAGGCTCACCAGGTAAGACAGGCTGGCCAGCCAGTGAGCTCAGTAGCCTCCCATCTCTGCCTCCCCAGCCCTGGGGTCACAAACATGCACCCACCCGCCTGACTTATTTTTTAAATGTGGATCATAGAGTTCCAAACTCGGGTCCTCAGGCTTGACTAGAACATTTACTTTGCCAACTGAACTATCTCTCCAGTCCCTCCAGGGGGCTCTTCATTAGTTTATCTTCAGCTTTTCAGACCTCACCATTGAGCCTTGATCCTGTACTTAACCTCTGCTGAGGAGAATCTCCCGCCAGTCCCTCAGCTATCTAACAAGACTGGCTCTGTTACATCCTGGGGCAGGTGCCTTTCCTGAGAGCATCACCTCAGCACTAAAACTGCCTGGTCCCAAGTCCGTCTCTGCCACAGCCAGCCAGTACTCCAAGGAAGATACTAAGATAGCCTTGTCATTACCATGCTGGCAGCTCTAATTCAGCGCTGGCTGAAGGAACATGTGAAAGACTGAACAAAGAAATTCAAACGAGGCCTGGTGAGATAGCTCCGTGCGTAAGAGCACTTGATGCTCTGGCATCGATCCCAGCTTTCGTCCCTAGCACCCATGGTGACTCACAACCATCTTTAACTCCAGGTCCAAGAGATCCGATGCCTTCTTCTGACCTCTGCAGGCACCAGGCACACATGTGGTGCACGTACATACATGCAGACAAAACAACACTCATAAACATAAAAACAATAAATAAATCTAGGTGCTGGAGAGATGCTTACTGCTCTTGAGGAGGACCTAGGTTCTGTTGCCCAGCACCGACGGGGTAGCTCACAATCTTCTTTACATATGCCCATACACATAGATACACATAAAATTAAATAAATACATAGTTTTGAATTAAGTAAATAAATCTAAAGAGGAAAAGAACTCAGGATATCCTCTGGAAGCTAGAGACAGACCATCCTATCATCTAGTCAACTGTGCCAGAACAACCTTCAAACCCTGCCCAGGGGAGGGACGGTGGCTGGTTAGCTCCCATTAACCTAGAATTCACATCCTATCCAAACTGAAGAACCTGGAATCTGCTTACACTATCACACACCCAGCACGTTGGTGACTACCTCGGTGCTCTAATCTACCCCCTTCTCCGCAGAACATGATTCAAATAGACAGGATTTTTCTTTCCATTCTGTGGTTGTGATCAAATACTCTGACTAGAAGCAGCTAAGGGGAAGAAAAGGATTTGGCTTACATTTCCAGGTCACAGCTCACCACTGAAGGAAGCCAGAGCGGGAACTCCAACAGAAATGTTAAGCACTGTGGAGTTCTGCTTGCTGGATTGCTGTGCAGCCCATGCTTAGCTAGCTCTCCGTCAGCCCAAGACCTAAGGTGCCATCCACAGTGGGTTGGTCCCTCCCACATCAATTCATATTCAAGGCAATCCCCCACAGACATGCTCTGTACTGGCTGGTTTTGTGTGTCAACTGGACACAAGCTAGAGTCTTCAGAGAGGAAGGAGCCTCAGTTGAGCAAATGCCTCCATGAGACCCAGCTGTAAGGCATTTTCTCAATTAGTGATCCATGCTGGGTGGTGCCATCCCTGGGCTGCTGGTCCTGGGTTCTATAAGAAGGTGGGCTGAGCAAGTCAGGGAAACAAGCCAGGAAGCAGCACCTCTCCATGGCCTCTGCTTCAATTCCTGCCTCCAGGGGCCTTCCCTGCTTGAGTTCCTGCCCTGACTTCCTTCTGTGATGAACAGCAATGCTGAAGGGTAAGCCAAATAAACCCTTTCCTCCCCAACTTGCTTTTTGGTCATGGTGTTTCATTGCAGCAATAGAAACCCTAAGCCAATTCAATCTTGGTAATCCCTCTATTGAGACTCCCTCCTTAGGTAAGCCTTGGCTATGTCAAGATGATGGTCAAGTGAACTAAGACAGCCTGGGTGGAACTCCTCTGTGCCTGTTTACTCATCAGTTGGAGACAGGAGAGGAGATGAGGTGAGGTGAGGTGAAGTGAAGTGAGGTGAGAAAATGGGGGCAAGTTTACGAGTCCAGCTGCATGTGGCCCAGGGAGTAGAGCCCACCACCAGTCCTGAACATAGCAATCAACCATACAAAAGCCCAGGGCTTGGCCCCAAGGAACTAGGTCCCATCAGTCACCGCTCCTCCTCTAGCTCCCTGAAGTCTCTCCAGGCTCTGCATCCCTCCTCCGACTCTGGCTTTACCCTGCATCTGACGAATGTCTTCACTGGGTGTCTTAGTTACCTTTCTATTGCTGTGACAAAACACCATGACCAAGGCATAAAAGAAAGCCCTTCCCTGAGACTCAGTCCATGAACATCGTGGTGGGGAGCATGACAGAAGGTAGGCAGACAGGTACGGCACTAGAGCAGTAGCTGAGAGCCTGCATCTTAAGACACAACCACGAGGCAGAGAGAGCTAAATGAACATGGCTAGAGCTCTTGAAAACTCAAAGCCCAGTGCCAGTGCCAGGCCTCCTCCAACAAAACCACACCTCCTCCAACAAGGCCACACCCCCTAGTCCTTCCCAAATAATTCCACCAACTGAGGAGCAAGTATCAATATATATGAACCTAATGGGAACACTGTCATTTAAACCACCACACTTGTTTTGGGCTCTTGTTTTATTTCTTCATGATTCTCTCCTTCCAAATGGCCAACTGTTCCTGTGTCCTGACTGTACCTCTGTACCAGCTTTCTGCGGCTCCATAACCAAGTGTCACAAACTTGGGCACTTATAACAGAAATATTTTCTCACATAGCTTTGGAGCAGGGGTCAGCAGGGCTGTGCTGCAAGTCTTGACAAGAGGCCCTTCCTTGAGCCTTCCAGCTCCTGGTAGTTCTGGGTGTTCCACAGACCTTCCTCATCCTTTCTAGGCTTCCACAGCAAAACTCTACTTTCTCCCTGTTCACGGGTGGCCATCTTGTCCCTCACACTAGGACACAGTGCCACTGGCTGAAAGGCCCACCTTCTCCATCATGACCTCATCCTAACTTACAATAATGATCCTATGCCAAACCAGGTCACATTCTGGGACACTCAACTAGGACCTTCATCATTTTGAAGTTTAACCTGTAACATGCACTGCCTTCCATCACAGAATATTTAAGAAATGATACAGCCATGGGACTCAGGCGTAAGGAGCTAGGTTTTCCCTCAAGTTGATATGCAAATATATGCAAATGGTGATGAGAAAATGGCTTTAAAAGTTCAATCTTTTTCCTTTTGTCTACTATTCCTAGAAATCTCAATTCAGACTAGAGCATGTAAGTCGTTTTAGAATGAGAACAAACAGCAAGTCCTTTGGATGGAAATCTGATGGTTGTGCAGCTCTCTGGTGTTCTTGGGGTTTTGTGGTAGGTTTTTTGTCCTGTTGTTGTTGTTGTTGTTGTTGTTGTTGTTTTAAACAGAAGAAAACTTAGATGGCTCTGTCATGGGGGAACAACTCTCAGGCTTCTTTATTGGCAGTGGCATTGCATGTGCAGGTGGTTACCAGGTGCCAAGCAGAGTGGTATATGTGCTAAGCTCCTGTCATTCCTCTTGAGGGCGAGGAGGCAGGCGTTGCCCATCTCTGCTTACACACAAGTCAAGACAGCCAGGGCTTCAAACTGAGACAAGTGCCACCAAGGATTCAGCTTCTATATCTTTCTACACTGTTTCACAGTCCAACCTCCCCATACCTTAGCTATCACTTAGCCAACCTACAACTCACCACACCACCAACGAGATAAGCCCACCAAAGGCATTCTCCTCCTCCTATTCCAGTCCACCACAAGAACCCACAGCCATGATCACCTTGAGATGTCACCCACACTGGCCTCACTCACGTCATACTCCAAATCTGCACTGGCAATGTCCTGGCTTACAGGAGGTCCTTTGCAGCCCTTACATGCTCACCAGAGTAAGGGCTGAGTGAAGTTCAGTAAATAAGAGTATTTACTATGCAATCATGAGGATCTGAGTTCAAAACCCCAGCACCGACCCATGTAAAAAGTCAGGAATAGCCACATATGCCTGTAACCCCAGTGCTACATGTGGCAGAGACAGGAACATCATGGGGCTTGCTGGCTGCCAGTCTCGCTCCAGGTTCAGTGAGAGACCCTGTCTCATGGGAATAGAGAGTGATGGAGCAGGGCACCTGACATTCTCCTCTGGTATCTGCTATGGATATCGTTCTGTATAAATAAAACACTGATTGGCCAGTGGCCAGGCAGGAAGTATAGGTGGGACAAGGAGAGAGGAGAATTCTGGGAAGTGGAGGGCGGAGGGAGGAGACACTGCCAGCCGCCACCATGACAAGCAGCATGTGAAGATGCCGGTAAGTCACGAGCCATGTAGCAAGGTATAGATTTATAGAAATGGGTTAATTTGAGATACAAGAACAGGCCGGGCGGTGGTGGCGCACGCCTTTAATCTCAGCACTCGGGAGGCAGAGCCAGGCAGATCTTTGTGAGTTTGAGGCCAGACTGGGCTACCAAGTGAGTTCCAGGAAAGG
>CABHPQ010150152.1:0-47247 GCA_902168405.1 Peromyscus aztecus
AAAAAATGATTAAATGGAAAATCCAAAACAAGTAAGTTTTATTGTTTTAATGTTCTCTTAAAGGTAGGTTAAACAAAGATTTCAGTATATAGTAGGCTAGCAACTCAAGTTTTAAGTGACTTAACATGCCTTACTAACTTTGACTTGAGGTCCAGCAAAAGTTAGAAAATTCTCTTAGAAAGTAAGAGATATTTCCAGAATATTGCATGTGTGTATGCGTGTGCACACACTTGGTCATGTGCATATATTTAAGCACCAAGGTATACATATGGAGATCAGAGGACAATTGTGGTAGTTGTTCCTTTCTGTTTACCTTCTTCAAACAAACTCAGGTCCTCTAGCTTCATAGCAAGTACCTGAAGTGCCTGAGGCTGCTTGCTGGCCTTTGTTAATATATTAGGATCTCAGCTTTCTGTTGCCTTTCTAGAAAATAATGTAATATTTTAAAATTTGTGTGCAATATTATCTCATTTTGGGAAAAGCTATTACCTTTTGCTACCTTCTGTTTTTTAATTTATTTGTTGTCATAATTATAACATTTTTTGACTTTGGGATTGTAATGTGTTGCTCTACTCATTGATGTCTGTAGCAAAATTAAATCCAAGTCTATTCCATATCTTTGTATTTATTGAATTATTACATGAGAAGAATACTGTTGTGTGGAAAATAGAAAGTTTATACTCTATGCTAACATGCTAACGTTACACAGCTGTCTTATGTGGACACATGGACTGTACTTACTCAATCTATAGCTTCCTGACACCTTGAGTCAGAGTTATCCAGCAGTATGTAACGTGAGATATCTCTGCACAGTTTTCAAAGAGAATAGGGTTTGGCCCACATGCTGCTGTCGACATTTGTGAGTCAATTGTCAGTCACTAATCACTACAACAGAGCTTCACACTTAGGAATTCCACAAATGAATGGGAAGTGTTATGGAAGCAGTTCACCAGTTATCAACAATTTTATTCACTAAACATTTATTGATTTTCCTTCCATTTCAAGTAATAGGATAGGATTTTCAAGGTATTCATTTAATAAACTGCTCTCTGGGTTGCTGGTATTAACACATAAAGTATATTGTTTTCAGCTCTCACCAAATCTTAAATGTTAGCTCACATTAAATCAAAATTCTTAGGGACAAAGTGGCATTTTTAAATCATTGTAATATTTAAAATGGTTTAATGATACAGGGGGAATTGTAATGTATAGAATGTACACATGATCCATGCATAGTATGACATCCTAAATCTTTTGTATTGATAAAAGTATATTTACACATCTGTTCATTCTCTTAGTTTACAAAAAATTCAATTTGGCTATGTTTTTTTTTTTGTGGCGATATATTGTGCACCCTAAAAAAGCTTGCCTTGAGCATCAGAGGACAGAGCCAGCCACTAAATTAGACATAGAGGCAAGAGAGTGGTGGTGCACAACCTCAATCCTTATTACTCAGGAGGGAGAGATCCCTCTGGATCTCTATGAGTTCAAGGCCACACTGGAAACAGAGCCAGCCAGTGTTGGCACACACCTTCAATCCCAGTATTGGGGAGCACACAAGCCTTTAATTCCAGGAAGTGACATGGCTGGCAGAGAAAGGTATATAAGGTGTGAGGAAACAGAAACTAAAGCAGTTCAGCTGGGACCCTTTCAGGTGAGGACTCAGAGGCTTTCAGCCTGAGGAAACAGGATAGGCTCAGATGTTGGCGAGGTGAGGTTGGTTGTGGCTGCTCTGCTTCTCTGATCTTTCAGCTTTCACCCTGATATCTGGCTCCATGTTTTTTATTAAAAGATTCCAACAACATCTTTTTACAAAAATAAGTTGAGTTCTCAATCTTGTGAAACACTGCTAATTTTCTCTGCATTGATGATAAGCCAGATACACTGATACTATGTATAAACTGTAGTGTATCTGTTGAAAAAATTTTGAATGACCAGAATTTTGTCAGTATATAATTAAGTATAAAGCAGACATTTATAAAATACATTTATAGTACCTAGATTTATAAAACATTTTATAAACTTGATTTCTATGTAGACAGAAATTTAAATAAGTTGTAAGACTTGATCCTGTCAAGTATATTCTCTAAGGTGAACTATAAAAATGAAATACCCAAGAAATTCCTCAAGATACCAATTCACATTGGGTCAATAGGTTGACATATACTATAACAAGGAGTATGTTCTTCCTGTTTTCATTTTCTTGAACTTTTCCTTACTTCCTTTAATTTAAAATCCATTCAAGTACTGAAAGATGAATTTAAATGTACATATAAATATATCCATATTGATAGCAGTTTTGCTTTATCTAGTAAAAAGTATAACGCACTTACATTTTCAAGATCGTATGACTCCTTGCTCAGTGAAATGTAAATAAATCCTATAAAGCCCCAAATACATTGCAATATATTATAAAAAAACAGCTGTTCTTTAGAGAGCTTAGTTTCAAGGAACCTTGGAAAGTTCTGTGTACAAACCTTGACTGAATACTGCTAATGAATCACATGAGATCCTAAAGTATTCATTCCTGTTGTACAAAAGTTTTGCTCTTGAATATTGTGTGTTCTGAGTCAAGAATATGTTTGTGTGCATTTAGGGGATAGGTATTATTATGTAGAAATGTCTTTGTGCATTCACATTGATTGAATTACATATAAACATATACATATATTTGTATATAATGTATATGTATACAATGTTTAATATGTAACATATATAACCATTATTTTCTCCTGATTGATTTATTTAATTATACACTTATCTGTTATTTAAGACTGAGTTTTACTATGTATCCCAGACTAGCCTGGAACTCTTTATCTGATATGTAAAGTATGTATAGTAGTATTTATGTATATTGTAATATGTAAAGCATGACCCAAATTATCAAAATAGAATCATTAAATATAAACTCATTGTAAGAATTCGAAGCTGGTGAGATGGCTCATCTGGAAAATTGCTTTCCACCAGCTGGATGACTTGAGTCTATAACCTGAAGTCCACATGGGGAAGGGACAGAAAAACTCCTATAGAATCTTTTCATCATTACAGAAAATGAATCACCTAAAATAAATTTTTCCTTAAAATTCCATATTATCTAATAACTTGTATTCTTATTTTAAATAAAAAATTTAAACAGGAAAAATGCAAATTAAAACCATACAAGGTTAACAAGACAAAAAAAATCCATACATTGTGGCATCTATCTTTAATCATAGTAATCTAATAACATATAAGTGGAATCATAGCACTTGGGAGTCAGAAGTAGGGGGATTGCAAGGTCAATGTTAGCCTGAACTATATTGTGAGATCCTGTACCAAAACTCATTTAAAAAACAAATAAAAATTACCAAGGGATGTGAATGGAGCTCATTCTCATTGTAATTAGAGGCCTGATATTTAATAAAAGATTGGAAGTCAGGTGGTGGCACTCGGGCGGCAGAGACGGGCAGATCTCTGTGAGTTCAAGGCCCGCCTGGTCTACAGAGAGAGATCCAGGACAGGGACCAAAACTACATGGAGAAATCCTGTCTTGAAAAAAAAAAAAAAGAAAAAGAAAAGATTGGAGTACACCATCAGTGTATAAGGTATGGAAGTTATGGTGTAACCAACTGCTTCCTGATTGGATTTAACATCCATTCTATAGAAACAAAATATAGTACCACTTGGTACTCCTGAATTGGAACTTACAAGGACATAGTTACATCTACTGCTATTATTTTGCTAAATGGGCACAGACTGAAACTGCCCTAAAATTCATATCTCTATGTCCATATATTAGTTGGACTCTCAGACCTCATTGGAGAAGTTTTCTTTGTGTAATAGTTAGTAGTTAATGGAGAAACTCACAACTGGTCAAAGTGCAATGAATATGTGTCTGTGGAGTACATAGTTACAAATATGACATCTGTATCACCCTTTCACCCCAAGGCTTGAGACTATCCCAGAAGAGGAGAATAAAAATTTGTGAGAACTGGAGCCCATGGATGGCCATAGTGAAATGGTGTCTTCTGGACATTGAAGGATCTCTGCCCTCATGATCTCATAGCATAGGTGATTGCTTCTGAAAAAAACTACACAAGAACAAGCCATTCAGTATTAAGAATGGATATAGGAGGGTTTATGAGCCTTCACCCCTAGCTGGGGGGCTATAGACACTTAATGGCTGCTAATGAAAGGAAACTAAGTTGCCTTTATCCACCATGCTCAAGGGAATAGCTCCATATGCGTATGTATACAACCAACAAAAATGGTAAATAGTACCTTGTTTTATATAATAATAAAAGAAATAAAGGACATATAACTGAGAAGAAGTGGTGGGGTAGGATATGACAAGAGTTGGAGTGAATGTGATCAAAATGAACAATATACATTAATACAACAATTATCAAATAACTAATAAAATATTAAAGTAATGAAAAAGCACAGCGTGGATATATTCAGTTAAATACATCAGCATGAACATGCATATTTATCTGAGATATACATCAAACACAGTCTGGCTTATAGTAGACACCTAATTAGATGACTAAATCAAACTCTTTGATTTGTATATTTTAATTTAATGAGAAAACTGATTTTCCATACCCTCCAGTGAGAGAGATGAGAGCTGGAACACAAAGAAAGAGGGTGACAACCGCATGCACCCTGAGATTTTCAGATTTAGAAATTAGATTATTTCCTACCCTGTGCCTTTCAGAAGCACATCTAACAGTTCTAAGAAAGCTGGAGCATCCTAGGTAAAATGTGCAGAGAGTCTATAATTCTATCCTATAATAAGTAATACTATATAGCAAAGAAGACATAGACTTATAAGCAATTCTAATTTTAAAATACAGGTAGATTTATGCTGGAGATCGGCTCATGGTCAATGTGAGTATGACTGAGAGATCCTGGAAAATGCATCTGTTGTTGCACGGTGAAGAATCCTCCTTCTCTCAGCTTTACATTCTTTCTCTACTGTGCCATGTGTTGCTTTCATTTCACATTGTTACTTAGTACATGTATTTGCCGACAATAAAAATAGAAATCAATTAGATTGTTTCAGGTGTTCCTCTTTTACCTCTCATTCCTCACCACCATTTACACACACCCCAAAATTAATTCATATGAACAAATGTGGTCTTTGGGGTAAAGACATTAATTTTTCTTTGCAGTAAAGACATAAATTTCCATGCCAGTTTCAGCTCCATTTTTATATTTGTACTCTTTATTTTATTCTTATTTTTACTTTACTGTTTTTTAAAAAGTCTTGGAAATAAATAAAAGCATCACACACCATAATTAGCCAGACACAATGCTTATACAACTTAATGAACTTATGTGAAAGTACAGTTGTGCTCCTTTTATGGAGAAAGACCTTGCTTAATTTTTCCAAAGATTATTTTTATATATTTTGTAATTTCATAGATGGTGAAATAGTCTCTCCTGATCACAGACAGTGAAGAGGATAGCAAGAGTTTACAATTATGGATTTTTACAGTTCTTCTCATTCTTCTTAATGTAACTGCCACTTCTTAGAAATAACCTTGCTAAAGCAATTTGCTTATAATTAATTCTTAAGTAAAAGGGGGGCTTCTTTAATGCTTTCTATTGTATTTCTATAATGTTTTGTAATAAGAATTGCCTTAAAAGGCAGATATATTGGGGAAAATTAAGTTATGCTCTATTCAATTTCAATGATTAGTGACTAGTATATTACTTCTGTATGTGAAATGTAATCCTAACTTTGAGGAGGTAAAGGAAAATGGTTGACCTGTATTTGAAGAGAGCCCAGACTGCACGTTAAGTTCTAGAGCAACCTGAGCCGTTCTGTGAGACCCTGTCTCAAATAAAAATTGAATAAATAAATATAAGCAATGTTAAGTGATTCGTTGATTATTTTCCTTTTGAGGCTACAGATTCCATGACTAACAATGTTCATATATTTGATATTGATTTAAATTAATATTTATTGAACTGTCCAAGAATAATTACAAAGGGTGGTGATAAATAACACAAAATTTGCTCATGAGTATTACATGTGAGTATGGTGTCATACAACTGTAATCTCAGGAAGAAGAAGACTGAGGCTGGAGAATCACAAGTTTGATGTCACATGAATTAAAAACTAATATCTTGGCTTATCATGGCTGAGTAGATAAAGTTACAATGACCTTGTAATAGGTAACAAAGTGTAAAGAATTTTATTTTAAACATGATGATGTGATGCAGAGTGATCTTCTCAAAAATTTATTCATAATATAATACAGAGTAAACATCAGTGCAGCAGGCCATTTCTTTTAATTGTAGTATGAAATGTTTGTCTGAAGTATCACCAAGAGCTAGCAGATAGGGGATAACAACATTGGGGATTAAGTAGTGGGGCTGGGGAGATGTTTCAGTGGATATAGTCCTTCCTGCTTAAGCATGGTGATCTGAGTTCTAGTCCCCAGAACCCCATTAAAGGCCTACTATTGGTGTAGTTATCTCAATACAGGGAAGAGGTGGATACAAATACCAAGTCCATTGGCCATCCAACCTATGTGAATTGGTTAAATCTTTGATTTCAGTAAGAAAGTCCTTGAGACTCATTCTCAGAAATGGGGGGGCAGTGATAGACAAAGACACCAAATTCCTATGTTACCCTGACATGTGCATGCAAAGGAACATCTACATATGCATGATTCCTCTCACCAACCCTCTCTCTCACACACACACACACACAAATTACATAGGGTCACAGTCAATACAACTTTCAGGACTCTTCAAGTCAGGACATTTCAACTGTCTTTGAGTGGCATCCAAAAAGTGAAACTATATTTACAAGGATGAGGGTACGTTTCTTAACCCTGTTCTGGAATGGGAATCCCATCCCCTTACATGATCTGGAAACCCAAACTATTACAGTTTGAAAGAGATAATTAAATTAAACGAGCACAAAAAGATCCATCGTAGCACTTGCTAAACATTGTGAGTTCGTTAATGGCGAGGTTAGGAGGATCTAAGAGGAATTGGGGGAGGGGGAATCGTGTTCAGAATATATTGGATGAATGTTTTTAATTAAAAAAAGAAAGAAAGAAAAAGATTCCTGGAGAACACTTACTAAACATGCAATTATACAGACAAGAGTACCAAGCCATTCTGCAGGGATGACACTCAAATCTGAGGTGAAATTAAAATGTGCTTGTAATGTAAGTCTAAGGCCATTAATCCCAAATCCACCTGGCAAAAGTAATTCTTTCTAGGATTAAGAGAAAACCAGGGGCTGGAGAGATGGCTCAGCGGATAAGAGCACTGGCTGCTTTCCAAAGGTCCTGAGTTCAATTCCCAGCAACCACATGGTGGCTCACAACCATCTATAATGAGATCTGGTGCCCTCTTCTGGCTGTAGGCATACATGCAGGCAAAACACTGTATACATAATAAATAAATCTTTTAAAAAAAGACAAAACCAGCTGAAGATACAGGAGTAGATTAGGTTTTAAACTGTCCTCAAATGATATGCCACTCCCTGGAAAATAAAAATTGTAAAAAAAAAAATGGAACACAAAAAATAACATGTTTTGAAATAATGACCATTTAAAGTCAGATCTCTTGAATATGTAATAAACAGGGTACAGGTAGTTAGAAGCAAAATTCACAAAAGGACAACGTGTTAATATTATCTATCCAAATCAGATACAGCGTGATATATCCATTTCATTTCTCATAAGGTACGTAGCCTCTACTTTGTATATTATACACAAAAATTTATGCTTCCAAGACATTTTAATAAGACTTGAGTAGAATACTTTCATATGTTTATTTAGACTAAATTTGAGGAAAGTTTTTATAATGACATCATGCAGTTATGAACTAGAAAGGGATTTACACTTTAAAAGACAACTTTAAAGAGATCTCCAGATTTCACAGAGTGCGCCACAGTGACCAAGCTCTGGACCAGTCAGCTCTGAAAGATATGTATTGGATGCAGTGACTCAAAGCTACTCCAACTATGAGCCTCTCTCTTCTGTGTGAGATTTAGAGGACGCCTGTATCTTTCACAACATGCTGCTAGTAGCTGAAAGCCTGCTTTGTCATATGATCTCTTTGTGTTAATCATGTCCGCCACGAAGTGTTCTGTAGGGCTTAGTGAGATCATACTTTTGGCTTTATGTGATTTTCACCTTAATAATAAACTCTAAAAGCAAATCATTGCTGTGGGATTTCTGTATGGCAAATGTGTTGCTAATAAAACACTGATTGGCCTGTGGCTAGGCAGGAAGTATAGGCGGGACTAACAGAGAGAATTAAAAGAACAGGAAGGCAGAGGGAGTCTCTGCCAGCCGCCACCAGGACAAGCAGCATGTAAAGATGCCGGTAAGCCACGAGCCATGTGGCAAGGTTTAGATTTATAGAAATGGATTAATTTAAGATATAAGGACAGTTAGCAAGAAGCCTGCCACGGCCATACAGTTTGTAAGCAATATAAGTCTCCGTGTTTACTTGGTTGGGTCTGAGCGGCTGTGGGACTGGCAGGTGAAAGAGATTTATCCTGACTGTGGGCCAGGCAGGAAAACTCTAGCTACAAATCATACTATATGAAATTAAATTAATCCATAGTTGTCCATCACTTCTGGTATGGGACTTTAAATAAGTGCCCGATTGTTATCACCTGGTGAGTGAACAGATCACTTATGTTACAAACTGAGCTGTGGGGGCACTGTTGACAGTAAAACACGGTGACTGTGTAGAATACAGTAGAGAAAGGACATTTAGATGATGCAGGAGAAAAAATGATATTTCTGGACCAGTCAATCACCATGAGTCCCTAACAGGAAGGAGGTCACAGCCATAAGGAGAGAGGTTGGCTTTAGGAGCAAAGGCAGTTTAATCCATCTTGAGAGAGAGAACATTTGAACGGCTGTGTGGAGGTGAGCAGACATAGGGACGGGACATTTGGATGTTCTTGTCAACTTATTTCTATCACATTAGTAAGTGTGAACTCTAGCCATCAGTGAAGACTGACAATAAATAGGAAATGGAAGAAAGCATTAAAAATACTCTCAGATAAACAGAAGTGAGTGAAGCAGGGAAAGGTAACACTGATTTTTGTTTGTCTGTTTGTTTGTTTTAAAACCATAGAAGACATTTAGATTTTCTTTTTTTGGTTAAGAATTTCAGGAAAAATATCAATTAAATTCTAACTTGATTTCTGCAGTTTTCTTTTAACTTTTTCCTATTAAAAAGGCTTAAAATGTTTGCTCTTCAATTTTATTTTGTATCTGACAATTGCTACCTATGAAATATTTATGAAGGGATTCTCTGGCTTCCATTTTGCCTTGTGGTGTCTTTTCCCCCCAAGTACATATGCCATCTCTAAGGACATGATATGGCCAAAGGAAATCTTTCCCAAAAACTCAAGCTATTTGAGCTTTTACTTCCAAAATTTTGACCAAAATAATTTCTTTTAAAAATAAAGTTATCTTGCCTCAGGAGATTTGTCACAGAGGCAGAAAACAAGCTACTAAAATAACATACTTTATAGTTTTTTTTTTTTGTTTTTTTTGTTTTTTTAAACAGGACAGGATTTACACAAGAATACATCTTCAAAGGTTAGTAAAAACTATAGCAGACATTTTAGTTCCACCAGCCCCCAAATCATGACATAGACTTAATATAAATTATAAAAGCTGAGCCTATGGCTTAGGTGTGCTTCTAACTGGATCTTATAAATTAAATTAGCCCATACCTTTTAAGTTATGATCTTTTACCTGGCTTGGTTACCTTTACTCTCTACTGCCCATCCTGCTTCCTCAATATCTGGCTAGCAATCTCCTTCTTTCTTCTTCCCAGCACTTTCTCTGTCTGGCAGTCCCGTCTATACCTCCTGCCTAGCTATTGACCATGTAGCTGTTTATTAAACCAATCACAGCGACACATCTTCACACAGTGTAAAGGAACATTCCACAATGTAACAACTGTATTAACGGCATGTACCCACCATTATAGTATCATACTGTAAATAATTTAGTACTAAATTGTGGTAGTATTGTGTTCCCCAAAATATTGTGTACCTTAATAAACTTATCTGGGGTCAGAGACAGAACAGCCACAATATTAAACAGAGGTTAGGCAGTGGTAGCATACGCCTTTAATCCTAGCATTCCAGAGACAGAAATCCCTCTGGATCTCTGTGAGTTCAAGGACACATTGGAAATGGCCAGGCACAGTGATACACACCTTTAATCCCAGGGAGTGATGGTAGAAAGGAGAAAGGTATATAAGGCGTGAGGACCAGAAACTCGAGGCATTTGCCCTGGAGAGGCATTTGCCCTGGAGAGGCATTGGGCCTGGAGAGGCATTGGGCTGGTTAAGCATTCAGGCTTCTAGCAGCAGTTCAGCTGAGAGTCATTCGGATATGAGGACATAGAGGCTTCCAGTCTGAGGAAGCAAGACCAGCTGAGGATCCGGCGAGGTGAGATAGCTGTGGCTTGTTCTGTCTCTCTGACCATCCAGTGTTTGCCCCACTACCTGGCTCAGGTTTGATTTTATTAATAAGAACTTTTAAGATTCATGCTACACTAAATCTCTTCTGTTCCTCCCATTTTTGTTGCTTCCAATGCTCACGGCTTTGCCAACCTCCTCTGCTTCCACCTCTCCCATATTATTGACTTTCCTTTTCCAGAACATCAGAAAGTTGGAAACATACAGTTTCCAGTCTTTACTAATTTCATATATTAGTAGTATATATTTGAGGGAACTCCATAGTTTTATATGGATGAATATCTCCTTTCTTTCATTGTTTTTACCCCATTTTCTTTTTCTGTAAACAGTTGCCACTGTACTGGAAATAGTTGCTTTTTTTTCACACATATATAATGACTAAGTTTCTCCCTCCCTCTAGTCCTCCCAATTTTTCCCCACCTCCCCTCCCATTTGAATGCACCCACTTTCTGTCTCTGGCTACAAAACATATATCTAAGGGATAAAAATAAAATTAAAATATAATAAGATAAAACCAAAACAAACCAATAAGAATAGGACAAAACATACAAACAGAAAGAAAATAGCCCAAGTAAAGGCACAAAAACCAAATAGAGACGCAGAGACATCCTTATTCACACGTTCAGGATCCCATGAAAACACAAAACTTGTAAGGTAAAGAAAATTAATTAATTAAAGTAAAACAATGTAAAGTAAAAAAAAATAAAATTTAAAGACAAAATAAAATAAAAAACACTCTGATGGGACATGAGACAAGTAAGCTCCAAAAATGATGTTGACTTTATTTTCTGACATCTATTGCTGGGCATGAGCCTGCTCTTAGGAGTAAATAATTTACTTATCCAGTGAGACTCCCTTGAAGAAAACTAATTTTTCATTTTCAAGAAGTTATCAACTGCAGAAAGCTTCTTGGTTAAGAATGTGTGTAAATGTCCTGCTATGTTTAAAAGGCTTGTTTCTTTGGTGTCCTCCATCCTTCTGGTTCTTCATACTTTCTGTCTCCTCTTTTATAGAGTCCCCTGAGCCCTGGGGAAAGGGAGTTAATGGAGACATCTCATTTAGTACTGAATATACTGAGTTCTCTCACTCTCTGCATAATGTCTGGTTGTGGATCTCTGTATTTTTTTTTTTTTACATTTTCTGCAGGAAGAAGATTCTTTGATCATGGCTGAGCAAGACACTCATCTATGAGTTTAGCAGAGTATCATTAGGAGCCATTTTGTTGCTATGTTACTTTTGAAGAACAGTAGTATTTGTTTTTACCCTTGAATCCTGGCCTTAGCCTTAGGTTCTTGGTTACCCAGGCAGTGTTGAGGAGAGTTCCATCTCGTGGAGTGGCCCTTAAATCAAATCAGCTGTTGCTTGATGACTCCCACAAGTCCAATGCCACCATTGCACTAGCACCTCTTGCTAGCAGGACACCATTGTAGATTGAAGGGTTTGTAGTTGGGTTGATGTTCACATTTCTCCTCTGATAGCGTGCAGTGTGCCTTATGGTGCCAAAAACACTGGTCAGTAGGAATTAAGGTCCTTCCTTTTAAACACCAAATAATGCTTCATTATTTGGACTTGTCACAGTTTACCCAGTCTCTAAAGGAAATTTTGATTGCTTCTACTTTGAAGCAATCATTCACAAAGATACTATTACCATCCCAGGGTAGGATTTTGTGAAGATATAATTTATCTCAGTTAAGTAAACACAAAGAACAAGATAACCAGTTCATATGATAAGAGTATACTAAGTTTTGTCAGAAAGTGGAAGACTGTCTTCCAAAGTGACAATGTGATTCTGTCTTCCTAAAAGTAATGACCAAGAGTTCCTGTATGCCACATTAAGACAATGATTAGTGTTCCATGCATTTCATCTGCATCAGCCTTGTAGTTTTGCACATCCTATTAAATCTATGCCCTCAACTCATCATACACTGCTTTTTTGAGCAATCATAATCTTGAGTGAACTTTCAGAATATAAAAAAAATAGTTGTTAGATGAATATTAACTCTTGGAATTTTCAGAGTACAGATTCTAAATTGGTGGTGATAAGAAAGTTATTAGTAAAATAAATTCTAGCAAGTGTCTAAGAATTTGGCATCTCCATTTACATTTTCAACCTCTCTTGTCACAGTTTTAAACATAAGATTACTTGGTGTATTATATGCTATTATCACGAAAGTCAAGGCAGTTGAAAAGAATTATGATGTTTAGAAATAGACAACATTTTCATTGTAGTAGATTAAGCTGAAAAGAACCATTCGTTAGCATGATATACATACTGCTTCAGGCAACTGTGATATATGATCAAATATAGAAGGAAAATAAAATATCATAAAACTATTTTGATTGGTATCTAATAAAAGAAAGATAATTGTGTTACTTCTATCACCCAAACTCAATTGAGAATACTAATAGAGTAATAAAAATCACTAATTTTTAAAACAACTCAGTGGTAAGAAGCACAAAAATATAGATAGTAAATTTCAATAAAGAATATTAATATTCATTAATGAACTCATAAAATCATATAATTAAGACCAAGGTATTTTAGTATTTCAAAGTTTGTTTTAAAGAATTTCTTCTGCAAGTAACTTTGAGTTTTCCTTCATTAATAAAAAAGTTTCTAACCAGTGAAAATCCATAAATAATTACATATAGAGATATTTTATATAGTCAATATTAATAAGTTTATACTTTATACCCCCAAGATAGTCACAGAAGTAAAAACAAAAAAAAAAAGAAATGAAGAAAACATGAAGTGGAATAAGCAGAATGTACGGAAATCATAAATTAGAGGGAGAACATTTGCTAGCAACATCAGTTCTCAAGAAAACACGAAGTGTGAGTTGTGAGTACCACATAGGGTCATAGCTGCATTTACAAGTTTCATAAAGCATAATGAAATATAATTTAGTATAGGTGCAGTAAGTTTCTGTTTCTGGCAGTGCATAGAGAGTCATAGAGAGCAGTTCTTCAAGACAGGGGGACAAAAGCAAATGTTCTGTCTTCTTGAGTCTTAAGCTTTATTCCCTCCCAGGTGTTTAACTACACTGATCCCCTGTAGCCAATTTAACTTACTCCATCGATGCATTTTTACATGTACTTATGTAAGTGCATATATCTTTGGGTATTTTCAGAATAGTATCAACACTTAAATATAAGTTCATCTAAGAGATTTATCATTGCATTATTTTCTCATTATGATAGACAGCAAGACATCTGATGACAAGCTCGCTGCCATCTGGAGAGACTCCTCTCTTCATTTCTTTATCATCACAAGCTCTCAACAGATTGTGTGATGCCCACCCACATGATGATGGTTGCTTTCCTTTACTGTTGAATATTGATGATATTCATTTTAGATATAAATACTTATTTTTTCTACAAACGTCCTTACAGATAAACTAAGATATATTTATTCCCCAGTTATCTGCACAGCTTCAAGCCCCATCAAACTGATGTAGAAAATTAACCACAGAAACAAACTACACATCGAGCATTGCACCTTCTGTCCTGTGTAATAGTGTTGTAACTCCATATATGGGACTTCTCATTCCTTCTGTAAACTGGGATTATTTCCAAATGATTCTCTAACTATCAACATCCTGAAGGTTTGGCATAGGCAGTTTGTTTTAATGTTTTCCTAGTAGTTTCTCACACGGTGTTGCCATATAAATAGAAGTCACCAGTTAAATAATATATTAAAATATTAGCTTGATTGTGACCTACCACTGAAAATTTAGCCTTAACGCCTTTTTATCTTATTAATTTTCTCTACTTTTACAATTTTTTATTTAATTAAAATAAGCAATTTATGGACATTTAAATTGGTTAAATAATTACACAGGATAATTCCAAATAAAAGTCACATTCTTAATTTCATAATGTTTGTTAATATTTTAGTTCATTGTATGATCTCATGGTTGCTTAATTGTATACTGATATCAATGTCATGGTTGTTTTATTGAGTTCTGTAACATGTACTGGTTAGAAACTGATGATCATGTATGGAATAAGCGAGAAAAATAAAACTACATTTTAATACACTTAAATTCTAATCTTTTTGGTCTTTAAATTTTGATCTTCCATAATAGCCTTTTATAAGATGAAACATTCCACTTTTTAAATCCACAACAACAACAAAAAACATACTGAATAGAACGACAGTTTGATGCTACATTGTAAATGAAAAGAAATCCATGTGCTTGAATATTTGACTCAGCTGGCATTCAGCTCCTTCAACTATAAAGAAATCCAAAGAACAGCCTTAGTTACAGTGGATTTGACCTTTTCAAATTTATCTCACACATTTTGGAATGATGCACTTACAAGATTAAACCTGTCTGTGACTTTAAAATTTTTTCAATATCTTTTTAGTGGCTAAAATCATTTGGATATAATAAAAGGTTTTGTCAAGGACAAGTAATTGATTTTCAGTGTGAATCCAAATCTAACAGTAAATTTAAGTATTTTAGCTTCTGAATATAGATTCAAGTTCTTTGGAGTAGAATGCAATAGACAGAATATTCTTTTTTCATTCTAATGGATAGATATATTTTAATTTTTCATATAAAGATACTTTATATGATTTATTTTTCATTCCTGAGAATAACTCAAAATTCTCTATAAAGTAAAATTATAACTAGACATTGAGGGAGAATTATGAAGACCATTAGTCCAAAGTGTACCTCTGATACTGATCAGGGAAGTTTATCATCTAACATTTAGGATCTCATTTTATGTGAATGTGTGAGACTCTGTGTTTTGTGCATGTGTGTGCCTGTTTATTGAGTAATACATAGATAAATATTGTATTTATCATGTATATTAAAAGCATACAGTTTCCTTGGGTAGTGGTAGTACACGCCTTTATTTCCAGCACTCAGAAGACAGAGACAGGTGAGTCTCCATGATTTGAAGCCAGCCTGGTCTACAGAGATAGTTCCAGGACAGCCAGGTTGGTTACACCAAGAAACCTTATCTGGAAACACCAGAAAAAAAGTATATAGTTTTGAAAATAATTTATTAAGTTAGAGATTCACATTAGCTGGAAGTAGATAATATTGATAATACAAACTAAAGAGGATTTATTTCATGTATGTAATAATATAGCTTTAGTATTGCAGTTCTAAATAATTACTGACGAAGCATTTAAAATATTTTTTAGCATTAGTCACAAGACAGCTTGCAAATTTAAGTTTCAGTTTGCCTGGAGTTTTTGAGAGAATTTTACTGCACACTGCTAGAGAGATATCCCTTGAGGCCTTCCTGTAAGCTGGCTTTTATGTATGGTACTGAAATATCACACTCTGGTACATGCTGCCCAGTAAATCTTAAACTTTCACGGGCAGACTAATCACCTGGGTTCTTGTTAAAAATGAAGTTTCAATATGTAATTTGCAAGGCCTGAGAGTCTGCATTTCTGATAGACACTGTCAATCACATTTAGAGTACTGTTGGTTAGTTTGGAAGGGAATTGAATGTTTGCACTGGGGAGAAGTCATAGAGTAATGACAAATGCTTTCATGTGCCATGTTGGAGAAAGCTACATCTTGTATGGAGGGAACAGAACATTAAATTATATAGGAACCATTGGAATTGTAGAAGATATCTTTAATAGGACCAGCTCTGGAAACTCCTATTTTAAAGGCAAATTGTGACCACTGAGACAAGCACCTCAGAGGTTTATGGAAAATACTGTTAATGGGGCCTGACGGTGAAACCCAGGGGCAGCAAGCCTGCGAAGGAAACTTTCTCATACAAAGATAGAATTCAGATTCACCAGCACATCCTGAGTGCCCCTTGACATCTGCTACCAGTAGAGTATAGGGATACTTCCATATCTAGATACTGAGAAAATAATGTTTTCATATTAGAAAATAGAGATATCCAATTTAGACTGAAGACTTGTTTAAAACATAGAAGCTGGAATTTTAATAGTAGAAAGCTAACCAGAAATGCTAGCTACCTGCTGAGGGATGTTCTGGATGCTCTGAATGTGTTGCTCTAAGTGGTTAATAAATAAAGTGCTGATTGGTCAGTAGCCAGGCAGGACGTATAGGTGAGACAAAGAGAGAGGAGAATTCTGGGAGGTGGAAGGCTGAGGCAGAGAGACGCTGCCAGCTGCCAGGAAGAGAAGCATGATGTAAGATACTGGTAAGTCACGAGCCACATGCCAAGGTAGAGATTTATAGAAATGGGTTAATTTAAGATATAAGAACAGATAGCAAGAAGCCTGCCATGGCCATACAGTTTATAAGTAATGTAAGTCTTTGTGTGTTTACTTAGGGGACGCGAGTGGGAGAGATTTGTCCTGACTGCCCGCAGGCCGGGACACAGGAAAACTTCAGCCACAGCTACCATTTTACTAAAGTGTTACATGAAAAAAAAAGTGATTCTTGTTTCAAAATATGCATCTAAAGTGAAGAATTTTTTATTTGTAATTTATATCTGCTAAAGTTTGAATGTTCCTTAATATGCTATCACTGCTTAAAATTAAATTTTCTACCTATTGTGATTGATTTTAAATTTTCATTTAACTTTTGATAGTAGCCACTGCTACAATTCTGAACATTAATACAGTATGAATACATATATTGAGACAAGTGAATCATAAACCTTCTCATTCTCTCCTATTCCAATTGTATAAGTTCTCCCCAACTTCTATGGTACAAGCCCTACTCCTTTGTAAGTAATATATTGTTCCTGAATAATAAACACATGTATGTTCTTTTATCTTTCCTTCCTCTGATTATATTTTAATATCTTTACTGGTATATAATTTATATAGCAACACTTTAGCTCAGAAAAGTGTCTAATTTAATGGTTGAGACATGCTTCTCCAGTTAAGAGCACTTGCTGCTCTTGCAGAGGACATGAGTTTGGTTCCTAGAACTCACAATGAGTAAAGATTGGTCCTAATTCCAGTTCTAGGCCCCTATGCCTTCTGGTAGCCCCCAAGAGCATTAGTCATACACATGGTACACATAAGCAGATATAAGCAAAACATTATATATACAACATGAAATAGTGATTCCTTAAAAAACAATAATATAATGATAATGAAGAAAGAAGTGTTCTACTTGGGAGCATTTAGAACTGTGCAATAATTGCAGTGGTGTAACTTTCATCCTCAAACAGTTATGCTATGTTCTAAAATGGCCAATATAGTTCTCTCAAAGGTAACCGTATTTTTAATTGATTTGAATACATTTGACTATTCCAGATGCTTCATACAAATGCAGCCATACAACATGTGAAACTTCATTCTAACAGGAAAGGTAAACTACTACTACACAAAAGTGATTCTTTTATACTTTATCCCACTTAATAATCTATTTTATATGTCAAGCTAGTCTCTTTTTGTTTATTCTTTCTTTCTTTTTTGGTTTTTAGAGACAGTGTTTCTCTATGTAGTCTTGGTTATCCTGGAACTTACTCCATACAACATCTGGCCTTGACCTCACAGAGATCTCCATGCCTCTGTCTCCTGAGTGCTGAGATTAAAATTAAAGGCATGTGCCACCACCACCTGACCCAAGTTAGTCTCTAAATGGAAATTGTCTTCATTTTTGTTTTAACACTGCTAAGTATTCCCTTTGCGCTAATGTGCCATAATTAGTTCAACCACTTTCCTGAGAGTAATTATTCAGGTAGCTTAAGTGTTTTATGATTGTAGACAATCAACACTGCTATGCCATTCGCCATACATATAAAGTTTCTTATTGATCTGATATACATTTAAAATAAATTCCAAAAGGGGAGTTCCCGAGCAGAAAGTAGGAGCAGCATGTATCTCAGATAGATCTTAGCAAATTCGCTCCAGTGTCTTAAATCTAGGAGGGTTTCTATGAGTAACATGAGTGTTGGTCTACTCAGACTAATCAATGCCAATCTTATAATTGTTACCCAAATGACAAGTAGGAAAGAACACTCTGTTGTTTCAAAAGTAACATTCTGAATGTCTGAGTTGGACAATTTTTCTGTTTGGACGGTGTGCTCCTTAGTTTTTGTCTCATTGACACACACTAAGTCCTCTGGGAAAGGGAAAACTTAATTGAGGAATTATCTCTATCAGAATGCCTGGTGGGAATGTCCATGGAGTGTTTGCCTGACTAGTGATTGATGTGCGAAGGCCCAGACACTCTGGATAGTATCATCTTTGGACAGGTGGTCCTGAATATGTAAGAAATCAAGCTAAGGAAGCCGTGGGGATCAAGCCAGTGAGTAGCATTCCTCCATGGCTTCTGCAGCAGTCTCCAACCTGACTTTGATGAACTGTGACCTGGAAGTTGTAAAATAAACCAAACCCTTTCCTCCTCAGTTGATTTTTTGGTCACTGTTTTTCCATAACCCCATAGAGCACAAACCATAACAGAAATTGGTGCTAAGAACCAGGGGTGCTGCTGTTGATAGACCTGTCAATGTGACTTCTATGTCTTTTAAACGTTTTCTGGGAGAAGGTGGAGTAATTTGGAGCTTTGATTTAGGAAAATCAAGAAGCTGTCTGTCTTGACCTAATAAAAGTGTCCTCAGAATTTTTACCTTGGAGCTTTAGAAGTTGAAATGTCAAGGTGTTTTCTTTTAACAAGCATTTCAAGACTCTGGGGCAGGTCCTAAGAAGGTACTCACATGGTTGTAGACCATGCAAAGGTGAGACATTTTCATTACCATCCTTTAAAGACACTAGCTCATTCATCTCATTCCAGGTTGTATTTTGTGGGAAATGAGGTCTTTAGGAATCCGGCTGAGAGGAACATTTAATTAAGAATACACACTTTAAACAACATTTGGCAAGATGTCATGGAGCACTTCAGTAAAACAAATCTGATGTTACAGACTCCTGATTTCAGTGGATCTAGAGTGCCCTTCAGGCTATATATAATTTAAATAACTGAGAGAAAATTTTGTGTTTAAAAGTAATGGGGTAAGAAATAAAAGTAATAGGGTGACTAATAAAATTAATAGAAATTACATATGTTGGTAGGTAAACTGCTACAATAACATTCAACACTTGGGCTAAAGTATACAAGATATTATAATATAAAAAATGGGATCAAAAACTGTTGGAAGAAATAATCATTGCTTGAAAGCAATTTACTATAAAAATATTTTGTTGCTTTTGGAGATGTTATGTTATTTATGACTTTGCTGGTGGATATTTGTTATGTCATGTTCTTTTTTCTTATTCTAAATAAATATTGACTTTGACACTTAAAAAATGAAACTACAGTAAAATCGTATTGGAAGTATTTACTCAGAGTCTGCATATGGAAGCTGTGGTCCAGAGGTAGCCAAGGCTTCCTTTAAAATGACAGCTGAACATAGTAAAGTGTTATAGTGTCTCCCATGGTATGGATTCTGGACACATGAAAGTTAGTTCTGAACTGTTCCTGGAGAGAAGTGAGGTCTTGGCATGTTGGTCCTCCCTGAGGAGTCCATCCCAGAAGTGAGGTGTTGAGTTATGAAGTGTGTAGGTGCACTGCTGGAATTTTGTGTTGTTTAAAATGTGATTGCTTTACATCATGGGTCTTTTTTAGAGTAAGAAAACATTTAGTTTGTTTATGGAATTTACTAAAATTAATCCTAATTCACTAAAATGTAAATATTCATTCCAGTGAGTCAATTGTTAACAAGGGGATTGGAATTGGTAAAATGATATTAAATGATATTTGAATATAGAAATTTTTCTGAAATATTGTTTCATCAAAACTGTGACTTCGCTCAATAGGACCAAGTGAGTGCTTATTTTACCTTGGCTTCAGTGTGGTAGAGAAAGGTTCTACTCTCTTGATAACCTGGTTGGTTTGTTTTTAAATGTTCCAATATTCTCAGTGGCATTCTTCTTTTGCCTAAATATAAGCATCAATGTTTCTTACTTATCCACTTGAAGTCCTTAACTATATCTTGGCTCTACTTATGAGACACAAATGCATCTGAAAGTTCACTAGAAATAATCAAACTGCCGCTATACATTCTCTTCCCAGCCTCCCACTACAGGGATCATCTAAATATTGTCTTTCTGTGAGTTAGTTAAAATACATTACTATTATCACTAACATTGATATAGAGTGAATCAAATGCAAGATTAAATAATTTTGTGGGTTTATTATGTTGAATCATTTTTTAAACTGCCAGAATATAAAACCAAAAAAGAAATGATTTCAGGAGATAGCTCCATATTGAAAGATCTGTATATTTAACATCTGCCTTTTTGTTAATTTTTTCATTTATTTTACATCCTGACAATAGCTTCTCCTCCCCCATCCTTCCATTCCCTCCCCCCACTTCCCGTCTGCTCCACCTTCCCCCCCCCAAACCATGCCTTCTCCACCTCTGTTCAGAAAGGGGCAGGCCTCCCATGGGTGCCAATCAAGGATGGCATATCAAGTTGAGTTATGACTAAGTTCTTCTCCCTCCCTGTATTCAGGCTGGGCCAGGCAACCCAGCATTAGGAACAGGTTCCCCAAAGCCAGCCAAAGCGTTAGTCCCCAAAGTTGGACAGGCACTGCCTCCCAACAAGTAGACCAAGCCACGCAACTGTCACACATATGCAGAGAGCCTAGGTTGGTTCCATGAAGGCTCCCTAGCATTCAGTCCAGAGTCTATGAGCACCTATGAGCCCAGATTAGTTGTTTCTGTGGGTTCCCTTGTGATGACCTTGACTCTCCTGGCTCATACAATCCTTCCTCCCTCTCCTAAACAGAATTCCCCAGGCTCAGCCCAGTGCTTAGCTGTGGATCTCTGCATCTGTTTCTGTCAGTTACCAAACGAAGGCTTGCCAATGACAATTGGGGCAGTTACCAGTCTGATTACAGGAGATGGCCAAATCAGGGTACCTGTCCTCTATTGCTGGGACTCTTAGCTGGGGTCATCCTTGTAGATTCATGGACGTTTCCCTGGCACTGGGTTTCTACAAACATCTGCCTTTTGAGAAAATAGTATGATAGGTGAAAGTTAAAATGCAATTGGAACGTCAATTTTTAATAAAAATAGTTCAATAATGTGCTAAGGTTACCAGTGAGGATGAAAAATTGTTTGTGTACTCACACTGAAAATGAGTATTGGTTGCCACCTTGTTTAAAGTCTGTCATGTGAATAAGAAAATAAGGAACTGTTGCAGTTTCTCTCACAAGATGTTTTCTTTCTTCTCCACCTTCAGTCAGACACTTATCATGAGACAGATAAGGAGATTGATAATTGGAGCTTCTTTTTCTCTTCTGAGCAGCAAAATTTCCTATCAATCTTTCACCTTCAGGATGCATGTTATTTTAAATAATGCATCATGCATATGGAAGTTATTACTCAAAGCATATATATATATATATATATATATATATATATATATACAGAAATATCCTCTGGTCAGTGATATAAAATTAAATATGTTAACAATACCTGAAGATGTAGTAAGGAATCTAAAAGGTTTATCGCTGGGATAAAGTGATGGTTTAGAGTTTAAGGGCAGTAGCTGTTCTTCCAGAGGACCCAGGCTCTGTTCCCAGCACTTGCGTGGTAGCTCACAATCGTCTGTAATTTCAGGTTCAGGGGATCTGGCAACCTTTAGTGACCCCTTTCGGGACCAGGCATGTATGTGATACACAGACATGCATGCAGGCATGACATTCATACACATAAAATAAAAATGAATAAAAATGCATCCCTTCACTTATTCTCTGATATTTAAATTAAAAAGCATTATAATTATTAAACCTGGTACAAGCAGTACTTGCGACAACTTCTTTCAACTGAAATCCATAAAGTTTGAAGAAATTATTGATTTAAGGTAAAATTTAATTGGGAAGTATTCTATATGATCCTTAGGCAATGTTTTATCATAAGTTTCCCATAGGATTAATAAGAAATTGTGATGTTGACAAAATATGTTTGGTTCTAAATTAAACCCGAGAATTATTGATCTTCATTTTATATAAGAAAAAATTCTGTCAGTCTTCCTGGTTTTGTTTTAATTAATGATTGCTACTTTTAGAAAAATATTTGCTTCACAGCTATGTAGAACCCTATACACACTCTATTCCCAACCCCACACAACCTCCTCTATCAGTCTCCACTCAGAGTTATATTTTAGCTGTAAACCATGATCCTATGGTGACAATGTAACTATTCTCAGTTAGGAGTTTGCATTTGTTCATCATTTGTATTACACGTTCAGCACAACGTGAATATCTTAGTTACAGTTTCCACTGCTGTGATAATTGTGCCATGACACCATGATCAAAAGCAATTTGAGGAGGGAAAAGTTTATTTCAGCTTACAGCTCTCAGGTCACACTCCATCCCAGAAGGAAGCAGGGTGAGAACTCAAGGCAGGAACGTGGAGGCAAGAACTACAGCAGTTCCTATGGAGAAATGCTTTATACCTGTTAGCTCCCATAGCGTGCTGAGTCGAATTCTCTTTGCACCCAGAGCCACCAGCCTAAAGGCACCATCCAGAGTTGGCTGGGACATCTCACATCATCAATCAAGAAAATGGACCAGAGACTTGCCCACAAGGCTAAAAGACTCAATTGTGTCAAACTGACATAAAATCAGCTAGCACGTTGTAAGTTTGAATGAGTGCACAAAACCAACTTTCAACTATTAATATAACACACACACAGAGCCACTACCATGAGTGTCTTCTGTGCTCTGCTGAGTCACCCATTACCCTCCCCCTTAACTCCTTCTAACTGCTGACATGGTAACCCTTTAGCTGTCTCAATGACATTTGTCTCTTCCAGAATGTCATGTGGCACAGATTTAAAGTACATACAATAATCAGATTCACTTCTTTCTCTAAATATACATTCTTTCAATGTTTTCTTTTTGATAAGCTAATTTCCCACTACTATAAAATAATAAATCCTACTGTCTGTGTACATACTAGTATCTTTGACCTGCTGGAAGACATCTTGGTTACTTTCAAATGTTAGCAAGTGTTATGGATGTACCTGCTATAGACATTCATTAGCAGGATTTTATTTGAGCCTGAGGTTTCAAGTCACTTGGATAAAATTAAAAAAAATAAAAAGACAAATTTATATTATCTAAAGGTAAGTATAAACTTTGTTTTGTAAGCAAGTGCCCAACAATCTTCCACAATGATTGTGCCACTTAGTATTTCCACCAGCAGAATTTCTGTACCATTGCTCTCCATCCTCATAGCTCTGAGGATGTTGCCAGAATTTCATATTTTTAAATTTCATATTTTTTGATAATTTCACATATGAGTAAAATGTACTTGCATCATTTCCAACACCATCAACCCAGCTCCTCCCATGGGCCCTCACTATCTCTTGAATTCATGGCCTCTTCTATAATTATTATTACATAAACAGAGAGAGACTGATGTATGTGTATGTATGTAAGTATGTATGCATCTCATGTATACATATTCTGTTAATTCAGTACTGCTCACTAGCCTTCTGACATGCATATATATATATATTATATATACACTCATATATATGGCATACATATGATATATATTGAATCCAGTTAGTGTTGCTCATATGTACATGTATTTAGGGCTGACCACTTGGGATGGATACCCTATTAAGGGCTCCCATTTGGTGATAACTCATTTTCTCTTCTTCAAAAGCTGTTGAATGACTTTTAGCTGTTCATCTTGAGGTGGGGCCTTGTGAAATTTCCCTATTGATGTGGGTGTGTCATTATGTGTAGTCATTATGCATGTATTATGTCTGCGTCTATATTGCTGAGATGCCATGGGTGTAGCATCCCTGCCATGTAAAGAAACTCAGCTGTTCTTATGAGTGTGTGGTGATACCTTGTCATTTTGTTTTTCAGTTTCTTCATGTCATGTATTTAATATCTTTTCCTCTGCTTACTTAACACCTATGAATTGTCTTTGATGAGAGGTATGTCTAAGTCCTTTGTCCATTTTTGAATCAGATATGTTATAGGGTTTATTGTTGTAGTATTAGATTTCTTTTATTTCTTGATAAGCCATGTCTGCCACAACTGTTCTCTAAGTCTTCATCTGGCATACCTATTCTACTGGATTCTTTATAATATTTAGAGATGAGCTAACATTCTTTTGTTCCACGTTAAATGTGGACAAGGGCAGGTAACTTTTTCAAAGAGAGAAAATGTAAAGTATAAGGTAAGTCATCTTCTTATTTATCCATTGCTGTTTCGGCTTGGCAACACTGAACCCTGACATCTCAGTGAATTCTGTTATTAATAGTAGGTGACTAGCTGACTGTCCATTCTCTAATGTAAAATCTCTAAGCCTCTTATTGTGTAGTGTAAATATTTATAAAAATGAACACTGGACGGACAGAAAACATGAAGGGCGTTGAGGGTGGTTAATTTTCTACAGGATCTATTTTTGTTTTGTTAATCTTCAAATAGGTCAATTTTAGAGGAAAAGGGGGAAGGAGGCTTTTGCAGATCCCTGGGTGTATTAAAGGAGACTCTGACTTTAGCAGGCACAGCAAGACGGATAATTTTCTAACTATGAAATAGCTAACTAGCTTTGACCTTGGAGACCACTTAAAACAAGTACCCTGTGCTCTCCTGGTGAGCTTAGAGGAAAGCAGCTGTATTTTGCACAGCACACTGAATCATAATGGGCCATGTGCTGCTATGAATATTCATAAAGCAACCACATTCCGCATGCCCCATGATGATTCTGTGGATGTTGCTAGAGGGATTTGAAATACCACTTTTGTAGTATCCTTGAAAAGAATACACACATCAGGAAAAATAGAGCTAGGGCTCAGGTAATTCTGTCCTTAGTGTGTACTTCAGAGAATGTCTGCAAACGATTTTGCCCTGTAGCAATGGCACAGAAATCCATCATAATGACAGAGATGAGAGGTTTAAACTTTCTGGGAATCTTAAAATAGGTTAAATTAAAATTTAAGTGGTCACGGTGGTGTGGTTTTACTGACTGCTAAACTTCCTCATACATAAAAGGAACTGGTCTGATTCCGTAAAATAGCAGTGGTCACTGGAGGTTGTGGTTTCACATGATACATTTAAAATTACAGCTGCTATAAAATTGCTACCAAAGGTACTGGGGCACTCTCAGTTAGAAAGATAATGTTTCAGTACAGACATTTTCTCCCAGACTTTTCAGTTAATTCAATGCTGCTCACAACTCTTCTGACCCTTTATGTTGGGCTATCCTGAATACAAAGCCTGTTTTAAAATTTTATTTCTCACATTCTATGGTGCAGTTTAAAATCAAATAGACACAGGCCAATATTTGCATGTAGGGATTCCCCAAAGTTCTTCTCTGAACAGGATCCATGAAGACTGGTTGTGAACCAAACTGCATTCAGCGATAGGGTATTAGCTTGTCACCAAGACATTTGTTGAGAGTTTGGATACCACGTATCTTGGTCTCATTACATGCAGATGGTCTTGCTGTACATTTACATGCCACTCCTATCTGTGAAAGCTAGAGATTTTTATTTCCTTCTTGCTTCATGACATGATAAATATGTAGTTTCACTTTCAGTATATCTCTTTTCTCTCTAAAGGAGTCATGGAATTTAATAGATTATTATCCTGGATGCAAACCTGTTATAGCTTGGATAGGAAATGCTCCCCAAACTCTTGTGTTAAAGGCTTGTGCTGTTCAGAGCTGGGGATTTTTGGAATGATTGGATTGTTAGAGCACTGACCTAGTCAATAGATTAAGCAACTGAAGGCTTTAGGGGGAGGTGGTAGGAAACAGGCACAGAGAAAGTGGGTCACCTAGTATTCTCTCTGTCTTTCCACCTGTCTGTCTGTCTGTCTATCTCTGTCTGTCTGTCTCTCTCTCACTCTCTCCCCCATCTTTTACCCATTCCTTTCCTCCCTCCTACCCTCAATCCCACCCTTCCTCCTCCCTTATTTGTTCTCTGAGTCTTCTTTCCCATGAATGAAAAGCTTCTACCAGTCACTGTTATTATCATGATGTTCTGCCTCAACACAGGCCAGGGAAACACAGGCAACCAAGCATGGACTCTGAAAGTATTAGATGTAATAAATCCTTCATCCTTTAAGGCACAATATATGTGCCTTTATGGCATGCTTCCTTTAAGGCATAAAGGCACAATATATGGTATGATTTCATATTGTGCTGCTCACACTTTTTTCACTTTATGAATAATGTGTTCACATTCACACTGTTTATTGTAGTGAGAGAGACTATATCCAGGGCAAGCCATGTGTTGTCCATATTAGGTCCATTTCCTTTTCTTCTTAATTAGAAGAAGTTTATTTTTTTCTGTATTTGTTCCCATCTGATGCAGGAGGAGGCTTCTATGATCATGGATGAACAAGGCACTAATTTATGAATATAACAGAATATCAATAGGAGTCATTTTATCACTAACTTTTCATTTATTTGTTTGTTTAATACTAGGAGTATTTAGTTTACCCAAAGTCATTGGGCTACCCAATCTCAGATTTTTAGTCACCCAAGCAGTGTTTGATATGAGTACCATCTCCTGGAGGGGGCCATATGTCAAAACAGTTATTGGTTGGTAACTCCTCCTATATGCTTTGTGCTACCATTGCCCTAGCATATCTTGCAGGTAGGACACCATTGTAGATCAAGGGGTTATGTCTTGTTGTATTTAATCTTTTGACAGCCTGCACAGTACTTTCGTGCACTAAAGATGCTAAGACATAGGAAGGGAAGGCTCTATGCAGGTACTAGCTTGACTTCTCCATGTTCAATAAGTTATGTAGGTGTTGTCTTCAGCAATGGGGTCTTGCTG
The DNA here is from genome assembly GCA_902168405.1 of Peromyscus aztecus. Classification (NCBI taxonomy): domain Eukaryota; kingdom Metazoa; phylum Chordata; class Mammalia; order Rodentia; family Cricetidae; genus Peromyscus; species Peromyscus aztecus. The sequence goes on from CABHPQ010150152.1 coordinate 27,197, forward strand.
TCAGTGTGTGGAAAGCAACCTTTGTCTTGGTAGAAAACAAGAGACCTTGGAACAATCAGCCACAGATGGGACATCTCTAACAAATCCCTCCCCATAGGGCTCAGGGAGCCCTGTAGAGAGGAAGCAGAAAGAGTGTACGAACCAGAGGGAATGGAAGACACCAAGAAAACAAGGCCCTCTAAATCAACATGAGCAAAACTCATATGAGCTTGTAGAGACTGAAGCAGCAAGCACAGAACCTACACAGTCTTCATCTCTACATATATATTATAGCTTGCAGTTTGGTGTTTTTATGGCATTCCTGAGTATGTGAGCAAGCGGGTCCCTGATTCTTATATATTCTCTTGGGCCCTTTTATTTCTGTTGGTTTGTCTTGTACAGTTTTGGTAAGATAGTTTTTGTTTTATCTTACTGTATTTTATTTTGTTATATTCTACAGCTATTGAAAAGTAACTAAGATATCAAATCTGTATAATATTTAAGCACTAATGATCTGCATCTAGAAGACTATCTTGCAGAATATAATTACCTTGCAATGTTTTCCAATAAGTTGGATAAGTAAAAGTGTTGAAATATAAAACCATATGCAATCATGCATGTGAATCCCATGGCTTCTTTTGAAATAGAACAAGGAATTGGATATCTGGATAATTCCTACATGCAATTATCTTGAATGGTAGTGATCAGACCCTTGACTGCCCTTGGCACTAGAACTTTGCTAAGATTCTTACTGAAACATTCTCCCTATAAAGATTCTTTCCTCTCAGGGCATTTCATTGCTCTGATTGGTCTATGGGGACCTGAAGGTGTCAGGGATTATGACCTCTTTCTCATCTATTAATCTATAGTAAAGAATATTTGTCCGTAGGACAAATAAAAATTGCCTTGAATAAAATTTGAGTGGTCACTGTTTTTAATCTTTAAACCTAGGTTAGTCTTCTGTATCTAGCCAAGTAAGTGTAAGAGGAGAGACACATTATCATCATGAAACATAGTCTTGTTTTGTAAGTTTAGATCTAAAGGGCGTATATGTAGTGCTGATAAGAGAAAAAGCCCAAAAACTGTTGGCACATGAAGGAAGAACCACAGAGGTAAACACCTACATGGAAATAAGTATGACGGGAGAGGCTAACCTGGACCTGCAGCAATTGGAATCTTAGCAGACTGCTGAAGGGCTGGGTGAAGAAGCAAAACGAAGTATCTGGATGAGCAATGCAGCATTCATAACAACTGTGAGAAAGATGCCACGCATGGGCAGAAGCCATACCTCTGCCCGTAAATATACACTAAGGTATATGAAATAAGAACATTTCAGTTACTACTGTCATGGAGGCAGAGGATATTTCCTTCATATCAACGGCTTATTTTCTGGCAGTAATCCTCAAGTGAGTTTTTCCCAGATACTTTCTTTTGGCCTATTTAGTCATTAGATAAAATCCTCACAGACAAATACATTTTTGACAAAACTATTAACTGTTCTCAGTTTTGTAAATGCACGACTCTAGTCTGGAGTTTACAGGTGGAATGTAAGAATACTTTAGCCCCTTAGTGCTATTACTTTGGACCACTGATCGCAATGTATGTCATGTTGGGAGCCTGTGATAGAGGAGTTCAGCTTACATTACAGGACTAGATAACAGAGAGAAAAGGGAACTAGGGTGCCAGTGAATCTTAAATAACCTACCTGCAGTGACCTAACTTTTGCCCATTAACCTCTACCCAGGTCTAAGCTGCGTCAACTCTGTCAATCATAATGTAGTCAGCCAACCATTAAATACAGAGGCTAAGGCGGCAGGGGTGGCCATTTAAGATCTAAACTATGGAAATGATTCCCAATAAAAGATCATTCTAGAAAAACAAGAGATTATTAATTCATGGCAACATTTGGTATTGTGAAATTGAGGGCAAAGCGGCTGTGGAAATAAACACACTACCTGGCACATCCTGACTTTCAGCTCTCTCTGGATGACTCCTTAACTTTGGACTCAATTTTCTTTGAAAACTTCATTTATTTCGTTAGTGATTTATGAACGCACTCTTCCATATTACCTGGTGTTTCACTAAGTTATATCTGGATCTCTTTTTTAAATGTTTGGGCTATATTAAATTTAAAATTTATTTTATTTTTTTTAAAGAAATTTTCCATTCATCCTACATATCAGTCACAGATTCCCTTGTCCTCCCTCCACCCACCCCTCCAGCCCCCCCAACCCACCCCTATTCCCACCTCCTCCAAGGCAAGGTCTCCCATGGGGAGTCAGCAGGACCTAAAACATTCAGTTGAGGCAGGTCTGAGCCCCTCCTCCCCGCACCAAGGCTGTGCAAAGTGTCTCACCATAGGCACTAGGTTCCAAAAAGCCGGCTCATACACTAGGGACAGGTCCCAGTCCCACTGTCTGGGGGCCTCCTAAACAGTTCAAGCTAAACAACTGTCTCACTTATTCAGAGGGACTAGTCCAGTACCATGGGGGCTCCTCAGCTATTGGTTCACAGTTCATGTGTTTCCACTAGTTTGGCTAGTTGTCTCTGTACTTTTTCCAATCATGGTCTCGATATCTCTTGCTCATAGAATCCCTCCTCTCTCTCGTTGATTGGACTCCTGGAGCTCAACCTGGGACCCAGTCGTGGATCTCTGCACCTGGTTCCATCAGTCACTGAATGAGGGTTCCATCATGACTGTTAGGGTATTCAACTATCCGATCACCAGTGTAGGTCAGCTCAGGCACCCTCTCGACCATTGCTGGTAGTCTGTGGTGGAGTCATCATTGTGGATTCCTGGGGATCTCCCTAGCACTCTGCTTCTTCCTATTCCCATGGTGTTTTCATTTATCACAGTATTTCTTTCCTTGTTCTCCCTCTCTGTTCTTGATCCAGTTAGAACCTCCCGCTCCCCTAAGCTCTCTTTATTACTGGCCAAGTATTTAAATGGCTCAAGTTTAGAATATTTATTTTCTAAATAGTCATAATGTGTTAAACATCATGGAAGCCCAAATGATCATGAAAGAATATTAATAAATAAAAAGAGAATCTCATTTTGGGAGGTTCATGATCTAGAACTATTACTTAAATAGTTTAACGTAAGTGATTGCTTAGTAAGGCTGGTTGAGCCCAAGTGGACTACCCTGTATCCTACTTGACTTAATACATACCAACATTCCTATACTTTAAAGTACATTTTTTTTTTATAAAATCATAATCTCCAGGAAAATGTATTTATCAGAAAACTGTGGCAGGGAATTCTGTATCTTTCCTATCTCTATCCTTAATTCCATTAGTTTCAAAGATCTAAAGCTTTTGCATGGCAATTAATCTTTCATCAGCAAAGCACTTTGAAACTAATGGGAAGCCATATTTCAATCAAGATAATAAGTATAAAGATTTGAGATTTTTTTATAATCTACTGCTTATCTTTAAAAAGTATTCCCTTTATGCCTTAGGAAAAAGTAATAGCATAATGGCTCACATTTATATGGGTTTGTGCGGTGAGTGAATTTGTCTGAATTAAATTTACATCCGCAGGTGTGCTGACTCAAGGGCAGCCTGAGTCAGCACAATGCAAATCAAAACAGAGCTTTCATTTTGTTCACACAATTACCTCTAAAATAAATCTTCCATGATGGCAAGTATTTCTTAAATGTATATGACTTAAAAAAACAAAGTCATAGATAATGTGGGCAGAAAAGAAGCATTAAGCTTTCACAGGAGAAGGACATGAGTCTCCTAATACAGTTAGCATTGTCATTGGAAATGCACTTCTGAACACTGTATCAGAGATAATCACTGATAATACCTGAGGATGCTCACAGGATTAACATTAATATGTTAATCCCTTTGTCATCCTTGGCTATGAAACTAATGTTAGAGTTGCTACACACACTTAGATAAAGAAAGCTATTTGTGAGATAAAACATTAGAAAAATACCTGTCATAATTTAGAAAGACCACATACTAACTCTATGAATATATATTATATTCTAGTTTAATTAAATTAAATTTTATTTTAAACTTAATATTCAATGCTTTATTTTTTAGTTTACTTCTAGTTAAGATACATTAATCCTTTTCTCCCTTCAACCCCCCCCCTCCTCTACCCTATGTAGCTCCAGGGCCCTCTCAAATTCATGGCTTCTTTTTTTTAAAATTATTATTGTTACAAATATTTATGTGCTTGTTTGTTTGCTTGCTTGTGTGTGTGTGTGTGTGTGTGTGTGTGTGTGTGTGTATAACTTAGCTTTATCTACACTTAAAATGTGTGTATTTTATGGTATATAAATAGAATGTCAGTATTTAAACAGATGAAGAGTTTCTTACAAATGTTATATTCTGTCAGTTTTGCTGTTTCAAATACAGTAGTAAATATAAAACACTTCATGTTGAGATTGCCCTAGATTCTCACATGTCTATAATGACCAGTATGATATCAAATCTTCTACTCATGATCCTTCCATTGATTTTATGACTTAGATATGAAATAGTTCCCAAAAGATTCATTCACAAGTTGATGGTTGGGTTTCCAGCTCAGGGATCCAATTATATGGAAAAGACATTAGAACACAAGGTCTCAGATCAAATGAATGGACTAATATACCAAATGATTCATGATTTGCTGCTGGAGGAAATGAGTCACTGGCATAAAGCCTTCCCAAATATCTAGTCACCCACTGAATCCCTTTCTTACTTCCTAAGCATCAAGAGGCTGGGTTTTCTGCCATGATGTTCTACCTCATTGTTGACCCAAACCAATGGAAACATAAAAAAATCAACTAAACCTTCTACATCCATGAGCCAAAACTGACTTTTTGTCCTTTAGATAGTCTATATTAGATATTTGCCCTAGTTACACAAAGTCTGAGTCATATAAATAATAACATCTTCCAGGACTATAAATATCCAACAAGATATGGTCATTAAGTCAATGATGGTATAGAATATTTCCAACACAATAAGAATGTCCTATTGCTATATAATAGCTGTAGCTACTCACATGACATGCTTCTCCTGAATGCCTAGCTGTTTATCATTTATCTGACTTGCGTTACTTTAAGATGACAATATAATGAAATAATATCATAGGTAAATTTGGGATTTATGGTTTTATTCATATTGCTCTAGAGATATTCATTGATGTTTTTGTAGCAATCATTTATTCTTTTCATAGTACGTGGTATCCAAATGTGTGAATGTAGCAGAGTTTGTTTTAGCCAGTCACCAACTGAAGGAGTTACAATTTGTTTCTAGTTGTCTCTATAGTCAATTAAATACACTAATAAAGCAAAACATACTTCCATATGCAGGTTAGGCTTTCATTTTTCTGAGATTAATATTGAGGTATAATCACAGGGTTGTCCTGCAAGTGCTTATTTTATTTTATGAGAATACAAAACTGTTTAAAAGAAGTCTATTGTTATTTCCCATACATTGGTTCATCTGCCCTTTCTTGCCTGAATTTGGTGATCTCTATTTTTACTTAACCTTCCTATATAAGCATGAAATTATGTGGCTTGCTTGTGAAGGGAGTCTTTTTATAAATGGCAGACTAGACTCAAAACTCTATAGAATTCTCTTACTTCACTTTCCAGAGGATGGAATTCCAGGCATACAACACCACTCCCAGTAATTCCCGTGGTGACAATTTGCAACTTGGCTGAGAATACAAATATCTCATGTGCTCTTTTCTTTAATCAACATGCTTTTCACTTCCCTATCAGTTAAGTGATTTGCATATTTCATGTTTTGGTTTGTTTCTATGTTGGTCAGGCTGGCTGTTCCTTATATGTGATATACATTAGTCACATTTAGACACACATTTGGAAATATTTCTACTAGTTCGTGGGTTGTCTTTCACACTTGTAAGAGAATCTTTAATAGAACATAGATCTTTAATTTTAGGTCATCATAAATTAATTTTCAATAACTGTTAGCTATAAATTTAAAGTAAGTTTGTGAACCATTTTGCATTAGTATTTACATAAGATATGAAATATAGGCAGACTTTTCCTGTCCTGATCTCCTGTCCCAAATTACTGGCAGCTGCTTCCCAAATAACCAACTCAGAGACTTAATATAAATTATAAATACTTGGTTGATAGCTCAGGCTTTTCATTAGCTAACTCTTACATTTAAATAAACACAAACTTCTTATCTATGCTTTCCTACATGTCTCATGGATTGTTACTTCATTTTCTATACTTCTTGCTTCCTCAGCAGCTGGCTGGCATCTCCTCTGACTCCACTCTTCTTCTCCCATCATTTTTACTCTCTTTGTAGTCCCACCTATAATTCCTGTCTGGCTACTGGCCAATCAGCTTTTTACTAAACCAATCCGAGTGACAAATCTTTGTACAAAAGGATTATTCCACAGCAGTCAAACAAGTCAAAGTCCTTAGAAATAAATTTGTTAATTCAATTAGGCTATGGATATCTAATTCCCGCAGCACCATTAGTTGAAATGATGCTATTTTCCTTCTAATTGGATTTCACTGTAAAGTAAAACCACTTGGATAGATTGACATAATTTGGGTAGGTCTCTTTCTGGGTTTCTTATCAAATTCTATTTCTCTATACCCCCTGTCTTAAGTCACTCTTCTATTACTGTAAAGAGACATCATGACTAAGGCAACTCTTACAAAATAAAGCATTTAATTAGTCCACTATCATCATGACAGGGTACATGGCACTAGAGCAGTAGCTGGGAGCTACATTCTGATCCACAAGCAGAGAACGGGGGGTTGGGTGGGCTGTGCCTAGCATGAGAGAGATTGTGCCTGTTACAGACTTTTGAAACTTCAAAGCCTGCCCCCAGTGACAAAATTCTTCCAACATGGCCACATCCATGAGAGCATATGGTGATCATCCTTATTCAAACCACCAAAGTTCACAAAGATTTCTTGAAATAAAATAGACTGAGTTCTATCATTTTATTCTTTCATTCTTCAGCTGTGCTAAAATCTTTTCATATGCATCCATATTTTATAATAGTGCCAATATCTCAAAACCTCTTGCTAAGATTTTGACAAAAATCACATAAAACTATCATAGTATATTATTTGGAAAGAATTTTCAATTTTACCATTTAAACTTCAAATTCATGAATATAGTATATTGTTCCATTTATGCTGATTTTCTTTTTTAGTTTTTGAGACAGGGTCTTGGTTTCATGTACTGCATGCTGGTCTTGAACTCACTCTGTAGGGAAGGATAGCTTTGAACTTGTGATGTGCCTGAATCACAAGAATGTGCCGCTATGCCCAGTTGATGTTGTTCTGGTGACTGAGCTCACTCACAGTTCTGTTCACGTTAATCAATCACTCCATTAAGTTAATTGCATTCCCCCCTCCCTATTTATGTAAAACTTCCTTCCATAGCATTTTATTTTTTTCAGTGTCTAAGTACTGATAGATTTATAGCAAAGTATTTCTGTTTTTACTTCATGATACGACATTTAAATTTTTAGTGTTTTATATTAATTTTCTACTGCTCAGAAATATGATTTACAGCTGTTTAAACACTTTATAGAAGGCTATAAAATATGTCATAATATCTATGATTTTTTGGTGTATTTAAGATTTTTATGCAGACACTCCTGCCATATGATAATCATAGAAGTTTGAAATTCTTCTTTCCCATCTTTAGATTCCCTATTACCTTTCCTTTTGTATTATATTTGCTATCGTGTTGTGGCATTCCAATCCAGTGTGAAAGACCAAAGACTTAGATTCAATTCTAATTTAGATTAAAAGAATTTATTCTTGCTGCCAATAGAAGGACAGCAGTCTTAGAGCCAAACAGCATGCCATACAGAAGGGGGTTAAGATGGGATTTTAGGGCAGACATCGGAAAGGTGTGTTTTACAACTATCCATGGACTCCACAGCTGTGCAGGAAAGTTGTTTTGCTTCCTGTAGTTGTTTCTAACTTTCCTGCTACATAGTAATAAAAAGATCCTTTCATCCCTTTCCCATAGCAATAAGCAAGCTTCCCAGAAGCAAATTAACAGCTGTTAATTCCTCACAGCCCATTGTCCTATTCTTATCTCACCTGCAGGCCACAAGGTTCTCTCAGGCATTCCAGGGCAAAAGATCCACAGCGCTTAAGGGACGCCTGGATCCATATTAAGTTTCTTTAGCCCCCATAGGAACTGTGTAAATTATTACTCAGGTGTGAGCATTCCAATGACTGGGTTAGAGCAGCTCATTTCTAGGCCGGCAATGACACATGCCATCAGCTTAGGGTTGGCTGTCATGTCCCCAAAATAGTCCTCGGCAATGTTTTGTCTGGTGCGCATGGAGCGAGTTCTTTTTTATGAATTGAAGAGTTGAGGAAAGTCATTTTCCAAATGTTTAACAAATTGATCTAAAACAAATTCTTAGCAAATCCATCTTTGTTCCCAGTTAGATGCCCTTATGATCATGTTTTAAAACTCCATATGTAATGGGGAGTACTTCTAGCCTTTATCTTTTATTATTTTTTTAGATGTATTTATTTATTATGTATACAGCACATATGACTGCAGGCCAGAAGAGGGCACCAGATCTCATTACAGATGGTTGTGAGCCACCATGTGGTTGCTGGGAATTGAACTCAGGACCTCTGGAAGAGCAGTCAGTGCTCTTAACCTCTGAGCCATCTCTCCAGCCTTTATATTGATCATTTTAAGATGTTAGAAATATGCAGTCATGAAGCTAATTTTGAAACCATAAATTGATAATTCATAATCATGTAAATGTACAAAGTATAAACATTAGACTTTATAATTCAATGTAAACTAATTAAATTCGATCAGCTGCCATACCAAATACTTCAAACACTTCAAATAACTTATCTTTACGATAAGAACATTTGAAAGTTTTCCAGTCATCAATGTTACAGATTTATTTTATTTCTCATTATGTGTATGCCTGTGTGTCTGTGTGTGTGTAACTGCATATGAATGCAGGTGCCCAGTGAGGTCAAGGGTTAGCTTCCTCTGGAACTGATGTTCCAGGTGGGTGTAGCACTCTTTATATGGTGCCGGGAATTGAACTCAGGGCCTCTGCAAGAGCAGAGGCAGTCTTAGCAACTGAGCCATCTGTCCAACAATAATACATAGACAGTCTCTGCTGTGGATATCGCTATATGTAAATAAACCCTGATTGGCCAATAGCCAGACTGGAAGTATAGGCGGGACTAACAGAGAGGAGAATTGAGGAAGGAGGAAGGATAGGGGAGACTGCCTGGAGCCGCCGCCAGGACAAGGAAGATGTAAAGTACCGGTAAGCCACGAGCCATGTGGCAAAGTAAAGATTAATAGAAATGGGCTAAATATAAGAGTAAGAGCTAGACAATGATAGGCCTGAGCTAATGGCCAAGCAGTTTAAATAATATAAGAATCAGTGTGTTTATTTTATAAGTGGGTTCCAGGGCTGGCAGAACTTAGAGGGAGCTGGAGAGAAATTCTCCAGCAACAAGTCTCTCTAATACTCTGGAAAGCAATTTGGAGAAGTATAATATATTTGTATTAAAATTTGTTTTTCATATATTTTTACCATATTATTTCCTGTCCCTCACATCCTCCCCACAACCCTACTTCATAACTTCATATTCTCCATTCCTCTTAAAAAAAAAGTGAAAATCAAAACAATCAATTAAAAAAAACTTTTAAAAAAATGAAAACGATATTAAAAAAAAAAAAAAGCCGAAACAGGGACTGGAGAGAGGGCTCAGCGGTTAAGAGGACTTGCTGTTCTTCCAGAGGACCTGAGCTCAATTTGCAACACCCAATTGGCAGCTCACAACTGTCTAGAATTCCAAGATCTGACACCCTCATACAGATGTACACGTAGGCAAAACACCAGTGCACATAAAATAAAAATATTAAATAATTTTTTAAAAAGCAAAAAACAAAATAAACCCCCCACAAAAAACTCATGGGTTCATATTATTGATAATGTATATGTAATATACATATACTCGTTATACTCTGCAATAGTTCTAAAAACTATTTCTGTTGTTTGACTGATAATTTGGGTCCTTACGTCATTCTCTTCCTCCTCTCCTCCTTAGACTTTTGAAACACCATTGTACTACTCTCTTGAGCTGCCAGTTCATTTGTTTTGAAAGTCCACACATAACAGCATTTAGCCTTCGTCGTTTTGGTGCCTCTCTTATTTTATTTAGCTTAATGGACTGCAAATTCAACACCATCTTCACTTATGATGATGGCCATCCCTACAACTAGATACTAGGAAAGTAGTATCTTTATTTACCCAGTGTTAAATAGCAGCAGCATTCTGTAAATGTTCATCAAGAACCTATACTGTTTTTCTAAAATTAATATCATAAACATATATTTTTCTGTACCATACATATACAATCTCTTTTTGTCGCTTGATATTATATATTATATTATTTTAAAATGTGGGAGCAGACTGGTAGTCATGGAAAACTTGTTTATTTAATATATGTTTTTTTGTGTTGCTGATTCTATTTGCTAGCATTTTCCTACAGCCAGTTGGATCTATATGTTTATCAGTAACTTTATTTTTTCCATATTAAGTATGACAGATTTGATACCAAAGCAATGTTTAACCTTAAAGAAAGTTGAAAAGTGTTTGTTATAGTATTTACTGTTAGAAAATTTCTTACATTTGTTTTCACAGTGGACTCAGTTCAGTCTGAAAATTGTATTTTAGAAGTTTTAAAATTATACTGATTTAGCAAAGTGGTCATAGTAGATTCTCCTCTAGGGCCTAAGATCTGACCAGAAACAGGTAATTAGTAAGGTTTACCATACCAAACATGAATTCCCTCCCATTTCCCTCCTGTTAGGAGGATGGTAGCTAACCCTGAGATATGTGCCATTATTGCACATCTTAATAATATTGCTGTCTTGTTCATTGTTGTGGTCCATAGGCTTTAATTATGGTTAGGACTGATGACAGATTTTTCTCCCCTGCCTACTTGTGTGGCAACTATGGACCCTTTGAGTACTAGCCTTTAGAAAGGAGGCTTCCAAGTAGGTTCTGTCTTAATCCCTCTGAATCATTCATCCAAAGTGTGTTGTGTTTTCAACAATAAGGTCTTACCTTCAAGTTCTGGGAAGCAGCCAAGTGCAACAATAATAGTCTATATTGCTTTGGAGGTCTTGTGAATACCCCTGATCAATAGGTAGAAGAGAACTTTCCCACTGTGTCACCAGGGTTTATGTTAGATAGTTTATGTCTCTTGGAGAGCACATTATCAGCCTAGGTTGTGTAACTTCATTTAAATTTTGTATATATATATATATATATATATATATATATATATATAAAATGAATTTTTAAGTAATTAAAATAGTGCTTACCTATGGCTTTTTCAATCATCCTTAGTGTTCTTTAGCCCCCACTTCCTCCCTCGACCTCACTACTGCCCTTGCTCCCCCTTCTCCACTTAAACGTACCCCCTCAGTTTTTCCATTTTTCCTTCATAGTCCCTGTGTCCTACTATACCCCTCTCTAGAGCTTCAGACCACACATGATCCCTTTACTTTGCTGCTTCTGTGATTATTGCAAGTTATATACTCACAATTTCATAGTCACAACTAGGATGCACAGATAAGAGAGAGCATGCAGTATTTGTCTGTCTAGGTCTGGGTTATCTGAGTCAGTATAAAACTTTCTAGTTACCATCCATTTACTACAAGTTTCATGAGTTAATTTTTCTTTTCTTCTAAATAGAATTCCATTGTTGATATGTAATGCTTTTTTTTAAGTTGTATTTAGCTTATTTCCATATCCTAGATATTGTGAATTGAGCAGCAATGAAGATGACTGAACAGGTATCTTTGGAGTAGTAGGCATCTATGGGGTAGAGGACCAACCCTTTGGTTGTGTGATGAACAGAGGTATAGCCAGGTCATATAATATATCTACTCTTACCTCTTTGAAAATCATGCCCACTGATTTTCATAATGGCTGCACCAGTTCTCAGTCCTATCAAGAGTGCATGAGGCCTCTTCTTTCCCACTTCTTGTCAGTTTTTTCCTTGACCCTAGCCATTCTGAGTGGGATAAGGTGAAATCACAAAGTAGTTTTACTTTTTATTCCCCTAATTGGCAAGTATGTTTCATACAATTAAATGTGTTTCTTAATCATTTTAATTCTTCCTTCAGAACTCTGTTCAGATTCATAGCTCATTCTTTCATTTGCTTCTCTGTTTCTTTGCTATTTATAGCACTATTCAAAGTATCTTTAATGTAGTATACATGTTCAAGTTTCCTGCTTAGCTAAGTTTTCACATTTGACTGTAATATTACTAATACATTAGCTTTATTTGCCTGTTGGTATCTGTAGGGATAGTTGTTGAAACCTATCTTTTATTCTAGATCTCTGGTATTTGTAGCTTTTCTCTCTTTTTTATCAACAGTTTTCCAGGGGCATTTATTCAAATTTTGCTCTTAAAAAATCATCTCTTAAAAAATCAGTGTTTTTTTTTGTTTCCATTTTACATTTCCCCTTGTTTTGTCTTGTCTTCTCTTCCCTTGTCTTGTTTTGTCTCCTCTCATCTCCTCCTCTGGCCTCTTCTCCTTTCCTTCCTCCCTCCCCTCTCCCCCGCTTGTCTCCTTTCCTATTCCCTCCTATTTTCTTTCCTCTCTTTCAGTTCTATCTCACAGTATTTGGGGATTTTTTTCTCTATTTTCTAAGCTATTAGTGTGGAAACTTAGATAACTGGCGATCCCCCTCTTCTCTTATAGATGTATGAATGTAGATATCATGTTAGCTGTTTCTCCAAAAGTCTGATATTATGTTTTCAAATTTGCCCCAGTCAGTTAGATTTCTTTGGGTTGGGGCCCTCTGATCCATGCATGATTTCATATGTGTACTATTCTGTGTATAGGTGTTTAAGATTTCCTGTAACCTCAATTATTCATTTCCACCTACCTCTCACTTATTTTAGGGAATACATTGTTCTCTAAAACTACAGTTCATTTAAATTAATTGAGGTTGTTTTGACGATCAGGGTACTACTCAATTGGTCATCTCTTCTGTGAGCTCTCCAAAAAGAATACAGGAGTTCCGAATCCTTGTATAAAGAGACTTGTAAGGCAGGACTCTTTCCTGAATGAAAAAGCTGAACACATGGAAAACTAAAAGCTCCTCTGAAGTCCACGAGTGAAGTGAGGGGCAAGCACAGACCACTGTTGTGGAAAATAAGGAGGAGCAGGATCTCTGCAGAACAAATGTTAGGTGAGGGAATGCTCAACTACAATCACTAAATTGCTGGAGGACAGGTACAAAAAACCCAGAAAGCTGTAATTTCCAGGAAAATTCACTCAAGTATAGACCCCATGACTTCATGTGATTTGCCTTTAAGAACCTTGCAAGAATAAATATCAGGAATGAGTTATTGAATGCTTCCAGCAGAAGAATGAGTAATTTTAAAAAAAGAACCATGAGCCGGGCATGGTGGCACAGGCCTTTAATCCCAGCATTCGGGAGGCAGAGCCAGGTGGATCTCTGTGAGCTCGAGGCCAGCCTGGGCTACCAAGTGAGATCCAGGAAAGGCGCAAAGCTACGCAGAGAAACCCTGTCTCGAAAAACCAAAAAAAAAAAAAATGAATTTGAATAAAAAATAAGTGAAATATTTAAGGTTTTCTCCACAAAAAAATTAATTTTGTGGTCAAGGGAGGTAACTTAAAGAGTAAAAATGCTTCCTGAACATGTGTGAACTCGGCAACCACAGAATGCCAGACACAATGATGTGTAACTAAAATCTCACCACACCTGTGGATACACGGGAGGTGGAGACTGGAGAATCTCCCTGGGTAGAAGTTACAGCACAGAGGCAAATAAAAGACCTTGCCTCACAAACAATGTGGAAGTCAAAACTGATTCTTACATTGTCCTCTGGCCTCTGCAAGTGTGCATTATATGTACCTTCACACATAACCCTGCACACACACATATTACTCATAATGCTTTTGTGTGATAATTCAGCAGTGTCTTATAAAACTAAAAATACTCTTGTCATGCAATTCAGAAATCATTCACTTTGTTATTCATACAAAGAAGTGGATGGTTATGTCCCTGTAAGTTTCGGAATAAGTATGTTTATAGTAGTTTTTTAGGTTTCCAAAACCTGAAAGTCACTCAAATCCCCTCCATTAGGAAAATTAAACTTTCACTGAGGTGTCATAGTGTCAGGTTCTCTTAACTACCCTCATTGTAGCTGGGTTTCTATTTCCTTATATTTTTCTGAGTGATATTTTATAAGATTCCACACTAGCATTTTTCTCCACCCCTCCCTCCATGGAACTCATTAAAATAAGAATTTTTGACATTTTTACAATTTATAGAAACAGAGTTTTTGACAATTTGGGGTACATTTAGCTATTACTATGCTTTACATTTAAGACTTGCTCATTGCTCTTTAAAAAACAAAAAAACTAACAAAACAAACCACTTAGTGAAAGTAAAATTACATCATTTCCCTTCTTCCCTATTCTCCCTCAGATTCCTCTTATATGCCCTCCTTCAAACCCTTCCAATGCCCCTCCTTACACCTGTCTAATTAATAAATGTTTTTTGTTTCTTTATTATTACTAAATATATGTATTGATACATATCTAAAGATAATCTAATGATTCTTTTTTTTATTAAAAAAATTTTCCATTCATTTTACACACCAAAGATTTCCCTCTTCCCTCCTCCTGCCCCCCCCTAGCCTCCCCCTCCCAACCCACCCCACACTCTTCCCCAAAAGAAGGCAAGGCCTTCCATGGGGAAGCACATCCAGTAGAGGCAAGTCCAAACCCCTCCACCTGCCTCAATGTACTCACTCATAAGTGTTTGCTAGATGTAAAGCAAAGGATAACCAGACTACAACCCACAACTCCAGAGAATCTAGCTAACAAGGATGACCCAAAGAGGGATGCATGGATTGTCCTGGGAAGGGGAAATAGATGAGATCTCCATGAGTAAACTGGGCATGAGGGGTGGGCAATGGAGGATAGGGGTTGGGGGATGAGAACATAAGGGAACGGGATGGTCCAGCTGGAACAGGGATGGAGTGGCAATCTGCTGATTCTTAAAAATACTTATATGTATATGATTTCAGGGCTGTCCAATTAGTTTAGATAACCACTTAGGGGGTTTATCCATGGAGAAGACTAAATTAATCCTTCTTGATTTAGTGATTTCTTCTTTGGGCTCTTTTATTCCTGGTTCTTGGCATGAGAACTTATTTTCAATTGAAACCTGAACATGGGAATTATGATTTTATAAAAGTGTAGTTCCATCTGTCTTCCTTTGAAACTATCTGCCAGATGAGGAATGTCCTCTGCTCCATTCAACCTTGATTTTCACCTGAGAGGTGACTTTTGTACAGCTGGGTAGTGGAATAAGGTCTGGATTTACCTGACTTTACCCAGACTCAATCCTGAGGTGGAAAGCGGAGAGTTCTCAATCTTTCTGTCATTGTGAGAATCCAGAGAAGCAGAGGAGGGGGGACAGAGAGAGTGGGGCATGAGAGAGAGACATTTTCTGCTCTGGGTAAGCTCTAAGTCTATATTTAGCTTCGTCTGACATCACTCAGCAGGGACCACGTTGATGGTCTCATTAGTCTGGAGAAGCCAGGACCTGGGCTGTGCTCTCAACATCGCTGTAGCAATGAGGTGGGTCCCTGTGATTTTACACTGGAGTGATAGGGTAATGGCCTAAAGCTTTTGCAAGAACTCTTTCTTTTCTTTGCTGTTTTTTTCTTTCTACATCGTTTCATGTTTCCAGGTTGTCACCTTCTTAATCTTCATGTATAGAATGTATGAGGCTGAAAGGAAACAAGCTGAGGAAACTCACACCACCTACCTGTCATTTTTTCCACTTTTCTTGCATTGGAGAAGCCACTGATCCATTTGGCCTCATCTTTACCTTTCTGAATATTATTATATTTCTTTTATATAATGTTCAAGAATTTTTATTTTATTCAGAAGAAGAAATAAGGGAAAGCATGTCCAATCTATCTTCTTGAACATACTGCTATTGGCCAGAGTTCTATTTTTTAAAAATAAACATTGTTCAGATTGAAATGTCAAAGAATATTGAAATGCTTTCTCTGAAGAACTAGCAGTATCTGGAAAATAAAAAAAATGAGTCAGATCGTGTTTATAGCAGTGATCTTTGAAAATAATGCATTTTATATTAAGTCAATGTCTTGGATTTTAAAATGAAGAGTTTTGAAATGGCAATGTCAGTGAGAACAGAGTAGCCATTCTGTAGTATTAAAGGTTGGCATTGGCTCTTTGAATCAAGCATGTACCTGAGGTTGTCATGGGTCCAGGGAGCATCTGCAATTTGAGGCCATTTTTTCCTTTCTGCAGTCTGATTTGAAGCACTCTGCCTTGAAGTCCAAACTACATGAAATAAACCCAGGAAAATAAAAATGTAAAGTTTTATTTGATTTGTTCTTTTGGCTTTAAATTTCCTCATATCCACTAGTCTTTTACATTCAGTTACTTGTTTTAAATGTTGACAAGTATATCAATATGAGAATATAGACTGTCTTCTTCAATCCCTGTATACACATTTCTATCATCTGTTTATTTAAATGAAACTGGATACTTCAGCTTTTGTTAGGTACTGGATTCAGATTAACAGCTTCCAAATGAATACTGTCTCCTTGTGATCCACTTGGTCCTGGGAACATTCAATGGCTGATTGAAATAACTCTGTTATTTGCTCCATCTTAGGTTTTGACATCACTGCCAGTTCATCTTGTATTTTAAAGGACATCACTGCTACTTCTGCTTCAATCACTCCCCATCCCGTCAGCCTGTGTCCCAGCATCACTTCAGTCATTCTCAGGAGAGATTCTGTTTGGCTCCCCCCACATGAGAACATTCCCTCACTTTCACTCCTTGGTCATTCTAAGTAATACATTTTAGTACAACAAGTTAAATTTTTTCCTGAAATAAGTTTTGAAAGATGGATGAAGAAAGAATTACTTTGACAAAATTGAAACTAGGGCAATAATGAAAGATGTCAGCAGATACATGGTCCTTTTACTGGTTATCAGCTCTGTTTTCCCTTTTATTCACAATTAAGGAGAACAGCATGCTTCCTTACAGTAAATGATATAACGACTATCAGGCCTGTGGCATATACTCCAGTAACCCCAATAAAAGGGTGTCACCTGCTTCCCAGTGATCATGAGACACTGAATATGACAGACCTCTCAAGGGTCAGTTCTGGGGATAGATAGGAGTTTCCATAAGAATGGGTTCATTTGTCTGATGCAATTTGGGTTCAGAACGTAATTCATATAGGAGAAGAGTCAATGAGTAGAGGGAGTTACATGGGAAAATTTAAATACAATATTATTATTGTTATTATTATTTTGCTGAAACTTGCCCCTTTGGTTTTGAAAGAGTCCCCTCTCCTGTATCAGTATGTTATCCTGGAGATTTGTGATTTGTAGTGTAAAATCAGACATTTTGGTCAGTCACTTTGCTTGAATTCAAATTCCAATGTGCAATGTGCGTCTTTGAATTGTTTTTTTTTTTAAGGTTCAATTTCGGAATTTCTAATATGGCCAGTCACATAACTAAGTAGCCTATGTTTAATGACCTTATCCTATTGTCATGCTTACATTCATTGCTTCGTTTGATATTCATTGTAACTAAAAAACATATATATATATATGTATATATATATATGGGTCTCACATATAATTTGTTTGAAAACCACAAGCCCTCAATCTCTGACTAATATTGTAAGGCAGATAGCAATTATTTTCTCCCTAGAAAATTAATGGATGCTAATATAATCTGGGCATGAAAATAAGATGAATTATGAAATCTTAGACCATGATACTTAAAGGCATTTGTTTCAGAATATGAGGTGATAAATATGGCTTGTGATAATACATTTGTGTGATCTTATTGACTGATCTTATAAATGTATAAAATAATCTCAAGTTACTTCCTAGAATTTAGTTATCTGGAATTGATTCTTAGCAATTAGACATGTATAAACTCTATGATATCTTATCTTTACAAGATGTAGAAGTTTGAGCTTAGTAATCATTCTTTAGAGTCTTTGGAAAAAATTCCCCCATGTAGGTTTCTAAAATGCTCATAAATTGTAAAATAAGAAGGACTTACTTATAATGTGTGATAATTTAAGAAAATATTTTATGGCTTAATGACTTCTTAATTATAATGTTCATAAACTGTGTGGTAGGCTATTTATTTGAATAAATGCTAGGTTTTATATGCCAAGCTATTTACAGCACATATCAATTATTATCTAGCTTTCTTTAATGAAAACAGCTTAATTTAACATTTGAATTTATGCAATGTTCTCAAAACCCCTAGACTTTCATACTAAAATTGTATTTTTCCTTTCGTATGTTATAAAATGTAATATGATTGGAATGTACAAAGTAGGAAATTACCACAGTATTATTTTTAAACAAACACTAATAATAATTTTAATTAGAAGTTGCAGAAAATCTTAGCATTATGACTAAAATACAATGACTTCCATTTCTTTTTATATTTTCTTAAATGTGTTGAGGATTCTGAAGAAGCATTGTTATATCATTTGTATGTCTTAATATAATATTGGAATTTAAATAAATATGTTATATATATCTAAGAGCCATCACATGCTAATATGAATAAATATTTTCATGAAAATTATAATTTAATTCAAAAGCTATTTTTCAAAAATTGTTTTGTTAAGTTGCATGTTACATTGTCACATTTGAAAATCTGCTATTGGCTTTTTAAATGACATATTGGGTACTCTTTTAATATTCTGTCTTGGTTGAGTCATAGGAACAAAGTCTGGCTTCACACAGATATGTAGTTGTAGAAATGAAATAAGTGTTCTGATAATTATTTGATGCTACAGCAAAATGTAGAAATTGTTATTTGATAAAGGTTGTTATGCTTTATTTTTTCATCATCAAAATAAATATATTTCATCCAATATTACAAATATTTGTTTAGCAATAGTGTCCATTTTAACTTGACACATTCTTCTAAGTAGTTAACCCAATGAGGTCATTATGAGTTCAAAACACCAGCATCTTTGTGAGGATATCAGCTGCATTTTGAGAGGCTTTTGATATCCCTACAAATCTTTGGGGAAAGTTTGTTTTCACCTTATTTTTTTAATTGAAAATAGATTATTTTTCACACGATGTATTCTGATCACTGTTTTCCCTTCCCCAGGCCCTCTCAGACCCTCCCCTCCTCGCTACCTACCACATTCCACATCTTCTCTCTCTCTCTCATTAGAGAATACACAAGCAACTACAAAAACAGAAAGAAAAAAAAACTAAAAATGAACAAGCCAGAAAAGGACAAAACAAACCAACAAATTAACAAGCCCTTGCTTATCGTGAGGACGTTGACCTAGGGCATTGCGAGGAGCAGCGCAAATGTCAACCCAACTCAAGGACACTGAGGACTTACTACCACTGGAGAAACAGTCTCTACATTTTAGATTCCTTAAAATGGCCTTAAGCAAACAACTGTCTTCCATATCCAGAGGGCCTAGTTCAGTCCCCCCAGGGGCTTCGCGGCCTCTAGTCTACAGTTCATGGGCTTCCAATCCTGTGGCCGGTCATCTCTGCATTTCTTCCCATCATGATCTCCACGTTCCCTGCCTGCAGAATCCCTCCTCTCTCTCATCTATTGGATTCCCAGAGCTCAGCCTGGCACCTGGCCAGGGATCTCAGCATCTGACTCCATCTGTCACTGGGCAAAGGCTCTATGTGCCGGGCTCTGCTGACTCCCCATGGGAGACCTTGATTTGGGGGATGTGGGGATGTGGGGTGGCTTGGGAGGGAGGGCTGGGAGATGGGAGGAGGGAGGAGGTGGGATCTGTGGGTGGTATGTAGAGTGAGTAGAAAATTTCTTAATAAAGAGAAAAAAAATAATACATAAAAAATGGCTTGAACCGCTAGTCTGGCCAGTTGTCTCTGTACTTTTTTCAATCACGGTCTCGAGATCTCTTGCTCATAGAATCCCTCCCTCCTTTCTCTCATCAATTGGACTCCCGGAGCTCTGCCTGGGACCCGGCCTTGGAT
>CABHPQ010150153.1:0-10165 GCA_902168405.1 Peromyscus aztecus
AGAAGAAGGCTCAGGGATCTGTCCACAGCCAGGTTGGGGCCCAGGAGCCTGTGCTGGGGTAGATGCCAGTGCCAGGGGACACACAGAGCTTGGCACAGCAGGTGAAATGGAGGCCTCTCTCACCATCTCGCGGCTGATCGGTATTGTGCTATGGCTCGGGTTGCCACCAGGCTTCACTTTCATTCACCTACAGTGGAAAATCCAGGGGCGGCTGCTACAGGAAGGGTCTCTCCTAGATAGATGGATATCTGCATCCTGGAGGGGTCCTCTCTCGACTCCACAGGCCCACAGTCCTGCTCCAGGGACAGGGGATAGCTTCAGAGCGACTGGAGAGGACAGAGAGCAGGTCCCATCCAGCTCTGGTACTACAGTAGCTCTGGGAGATGGTCCACATTACTTGCAGAAAGAATTCTTTCCTTATCTGCAAGTAGACATATTGCTAGCATCCACTGCTTAGAGCTGCAGGTGGACTGAGTTAATACACTACAGCCCAAGTCAGTGAAGTTTTAAATGTTAAAACCTTCAGAAACACGAACGATAAAAACTTCATTTGAAAGTTTCACTATTAGGTAGGTGTGGTGGCTCGTACTTATAATCCCAGCACTTGGGACATGAGACAAGATAGAAAGTTTGAGGCCAGCCTAGGCTACAAAGTAAGATCTGTCCCAAAATCCACTATTTACATTTTGTGCCCATTTAGAATTATGGCTATCCTTTTCATTTTAATTTAATGTTAACAGTGTAACCTTCGCAATTATGTTTATAAGCCGGAGGTATCTATGTATCTGAAAAAGTTCAAGCTTGCATCTACACTAAGACTTCTAGGACTCTTCATCCGAGCACACTGCCAAGAAGGTAGGGAGGACCATGTGCATATGGAATGAGGCTGCCCGGCAGATCAAATCAGAAGCTGCATATGAGATCCTCAGTGAGCTTGGTACCTGGGCTATAGGTGTGTGGGACCCGCTGGCTGGGAGCCACAGCTGCATGACTCCGGTGTCCCCACAGGACGCTGAATGCACCTATGCCGAACAATGCCAGCATGCCAGTTTCTGGGGAAAAAACTTTGCAGGATGGGGAATCTCTGAAGGGAGGCAGCAACCCCTCTGTAAAGATGCCATGAAGGAGCATGGGTTGGGACTCCCCGCTGTGGTCCAAGGTGGCAGGCACCTGGGGAGGCACAGCCAGGAGCCACATGCCTGAACTTGCTAGTTGTGGATAAACAATGAAAGGAGCCAGGCAGCAGAGGCCCCACACTGGACAGGGAGGAGTATGGGGGATCCCAGCCAATAGGCTGGCCTCCCACTGCCCCATGAAAGAGCCATTCAGTCCCAGCCGTTCCTGTGGCAACAGGGAGACTCGAAGCCATGTGAGTGCTGCCCTTCCTGTCCCTGTCTTGCTCAGCAAGGCCACAACCAGATCCCCAACTGAAGCTCCCGCCCGTGGTGGTGCGTTCTGTAGCCCCCAGGGAGAGCCGTACCAGGTAATGCCAAGAGATACCAACTTAAACGGTCTCTCACCTTTTCTCCATTAAGAGTAGGGTTTGGGAGTGGGGGGAGATGTGCAAGGGAACCCTCTCCTAGCCCTGGGAACTGTGAGGCAGGCAGCGGAGCTGAGTGGCAGTTTCCCCGAGGCTGTGATGGGGTAACTGGTGGAACCGGCGGGGGAGGGGAGAGGAGAGACTTGGCAGTAGCCTGCCACATTGGAGCAGACAAGAGAGCTGGGATTAGGGAGCCCTCCCCAGGGTCCTGTGAGCTAGAAGATGTGGCTCCAGGTTCAGGCCCGAACAGTGCCAACGCTGTCTGTCCCTGTTGCTGTATCTTGTTTGGCCTGGGCACTTGTGCGTCATCCCCAGGGCTAAGAGAGGTCACAGGCTTGGGGCACTGCCCGCAGAATACCAATTTCCTAGGAGCCTGGGTCTGGGAGAAGGGAGGGAGAGCCGTGGGGAGGAGCCATGAGCTCATACCCTGGGGGTGGGGGCCAATCCGATTGGCTGCTGTAAGTCCCAGAGCCCAGCTCCTGAGACCTGGAGTCTCTTTGACTTTGCATTATTGATGGAGTTCTCCAAAGTGAAATAGAGCAGGACGGGGTCCCCTGCCCCCATCCCTAAGCCTCTGCCTGCACCCTCCGAAACACACACACCCGTGGTTTCCCTCTATCCCTGCTTCAAATCCTCCCCCCAGTTACTATTTCCCCGAGCAAAGTGGAAGTTGCATGGAAGGAGGGAACATAGTGGGCAAGGAAGTGTACATGAGGGCAAGAAAAGCCGGCCAGTAGAGACAGACAGCCTTTCTGATGCCAGCCGGGTCTGAACATGGCTGGCCGTCTCTGGCACAGTTAAGGGACACTGTTCTGTGACCACCAGCTCACCTCCCACCTCTACCTTGAGTAGCTTGAGTTTCTGTCACCCTTCTGCCAAGCTCTCAGCATTTTGGGACTTGGCACAAATTCCTCTCTGCCCTAGTAAGCTGGGCTGCTGGCCTAGGCAAGCTGCGGGCTGCTTGAGCCCGTGTCTGCTGAGCGGCTAGATGTCTGCCCACTGCCCACTTAGCTCCCTGGGGGTGGCAGAGGGAAACCTGGCACCCAAGCTGAGGTTGGAGCCAGCCAAGCCAGGAGATGGCCAGCCCTGCCATTATTATAGACTACAAAGGGAGGAGCCGGGCTGCCTGGCTGGGACTCCGGGAGGAGATAATAACCAGTCGTTGTTAAATGCTTTCACGTGTTATTATCTCACTTGTTCCTCACGACAACGAGATAGGAAGCCCGATAATGATTATACTCATTTACACGTGAGGAAATTGGGGCTCAAAGAGGTTAAAGAAGGAGTGTAATTTTGCTCAGCTAGCCTGTCACGGGGGGGGGGGGGGGGGGGGGGGCCCGCAAAGCCAACCCTGGGGGCCAGTGAGATGTCTCAGCAAGTACAACAGCACTTGCCGCCAAACCTGACGACCCACATTCGAACCCCCAAACCTGCATAGTGGAAAGACAGAACTGACTCCCACAAGTTGTCCTCTGACCTTCATATATGTGACATGCACACACACACACACACACACACACACACACACACACACGGCGGGGTGGGGGGGAAGAGGGGGGAATTTTTCAAAATCATATGCTACTCTGAGAGTCCTGGATAGGTCTCCACCCTGAGCCCCTGACTCAAGAGTCCCTGAAGAAAGGAGCCTAATGCTCCTTGGCTCCTTGCTCCTTTCTCCAAAGCACCTTCTCCACTCCTGCCCCACGGTGGAGGGATTCTAGGCATCTCCAGACCAGCTTAACTCTGATGAGGAATGATAACAGCAAGGCTGAGGGGAAAGAGTGCTGGGCCACGACCTGGGTTCCAATCCTGACTCTAGATAGCATGTGAATTTGGGCGAACGAGCACCCCTGTTCCTATCCACACAATAGATAAGTTAAAAAATGCATGGCCTTTAGGGTTGTCCAACCTCCACATTCAGTGGTTAATCCGCAAAGACCTTCCATCTGGGAATGTCTTCTGCAGTACAGGATCTGGACTCTAGGAGGCGCCTCTTGCACAAGTCAAGGAACTCCAGGAGCAGTTTGGCACCTGCATGGATAAGGAAACGTCCTAGGAGGCCATAGGTTCCTAAACTCCAGTTAGACTAGGCCAAAGTCAGGGAAGAAAATAGTGTTCCCCTCACTGTGTGACCAAGCAGCAGGTGCCTGTGTCCAAGGGAAACCACTGAGGTAGGTCTGGAGACCGGGGTCCAGCCCCACTGCCAGACATTCCCTCACCACCTCCCTAGCTCACTTCCTCTGCTGAGACCCCTTTTTCCTCATGAGGAATCTGACTTGTGGTCATCAGGACATTTCCAGGGGGGCAGTCTATCCCTGAAGGAGTCCTGCTTGCCAACGGTAGGGAAGTAATTATAAATCAAAATGCTTGTCCTCAGTCCACACAATGAGGGTGGGGTGGAGCCCTCCCAGGCCCCCACCAGCTCTGAAAGTTCCTGCTGAGACTTACAAGAAGACCCGGGTAGGATTTGGCTAGAGACTCCCTGTGATATAGAGGGTTGGGGGACTGGAGAGGCTAGGCCTCTTGAGAAGACTCAAGTGACCTCAACAGGCTGGTGCTGATTTGTATGTGTGTGTTCATGGGTACACACAAGCCCATGTACACACCTGTTTGTATGTGTGTTTCTCTGAAGCTAGGCAGCCTCTTGTGGACAGGCCCTGAGTGGCCCCTGTTGGGCCCACGTAGTACAGAGAGCGCGCACGGAGTGAACCTGGCACCTTGCAGGACCCTTTGACAACTCTTTCTTTGTCTTTCAGCCCATGAGGCTCCCAGGACCCACTGAGTGCCACCCTGAAGGATGTCCCAGCTCTCCTCCACCCTGAAGCGCTATACAGAATCTTCCCGCTACACAGATGCCCCTTACGCCAAATCGGGCTATGGCACCTACACCCCCTCCTCCTATGGGGCCAACCTGGCCGCCTCCTTCCTGGAGAAGGAAAAACTTGGTTTCAAGCCGGTCTCCCCCACCACCTTCCTCCCACGGCCCCGAACCTACGGCCCCTCCTCCATCCTGGACTATGACAGGGGCCGCCCCCTGCTGAGACCTGACATCATTGGGGGTAGTAAGCGGTCTGAGAGCCAGACCCGGGGCAATGAAAGGCCTTCAGGCATCGGACTCAATGGAGGCAGTGGATTCCCGTATGGAGTGTCCAGCAACTCCCTCAGCTACCTGCCCATGAATGCCCGAGACCAGGGGGTGACCCTGAGCCAGAAGAAATCGAACAGCCAATCAGATCTGGCTCGGGATTTTTCCAGCCTCCGGACCTCAGATAGCTACCGGACTTCAGATAGCTACCGGTCCTCAGATGGCTACCGGATCGACCCCGGGAACCTGGGCCGCAGCCCCATGCTGGCCCGCACACGGAAGGAGCTCTGTGCCCTGCAGGGCCTCTACCAAGCAGCCAGCCGCTCTGAGTACCTAACGGACTACCTGGAGAACTGTGGTCGCAAGGGCAGTGCACCACAGGTGCTCACGCAAGCCCCTCCCTCCCGAGTCCCTGAAGTCCTCAGTCCCACCTACCGACCAAGTGGCCGCTACACACTGTGGGAGAAGGGCAAGGGCCAGGCCTCTGGGCCCAGCCGCTCCAGTTCCCCAGGGCGAGACACCATGGTGAGTTTACCCTTGGGGATCCCGTGATGGGCTGGGGAGACAGCCAGTGTTATAAAGGGCCAGGCTAGGAACGGGACTCCCAACCTGACTGATGATTGTTGGCAGCACTAGTGAAGACAAGCAAGAGAGGTCCTCCCAGCATGACCGGTGGCCCCATGGCTTGGAGCCGAGGGGAAGGGCTGACCCGTGCGCCAAAGACCTTCACACTTGGGAATGGTCCAAAGATGCTCTAGAATGTTCAGACACCCCTGTCTGAGCTGTTCTTCTCACCCTGTGCTTTCCCATCCAAAATGTCAGGGTCCCATGTAGGTCCTGGTCCATCCGGGGCTGGATGCCAGAGCGAAGGTGACCACAGTGCCCTCTGTGTGAAGAGAGTCGTCCTCCCACCCCATCCCTGCTCTGGATGTCTCTCCTCTTGTCCAGGCTTGAGATATCAAGAGTAAAGGAGGACACTTCCTCTGCCGCTGGCACTCAGATCCAGAGTATTTGGGTCTTTGGAGAAAATGGTGCAAAGTTTTTTGTCTGAGGATAGGGATGATCTAATACCTCCGTACTCCAGCTCTGACTGGACTGGAATGAGGGAAGAGGCTATGCTGGAGATTGAACAAGGGCTGGCATGGTCTCCCTCACATCTAATCCCTGAACACACCTCCCCTGGGGCTGTGACTACATTCCACCTCTCCTGTAGTGAGTGGTGTGTCCATTAGGTGGCGAGCGCTCAGAGATTTAAAATGATCATATCTCTACCTCCCTCCCCGTGTGCCTCTGGCAACTCAGAGCTCAGCTGACCTGCTGATTGCATGGATGGATGGATGAGTGACTAGACTGGAGGAGGGGGGGTGCTGGGGGAAGGGAGGGATGTGTGGGTAGATGGATTAATGGGTAGAACACATAAGTAGGCAAGCATGTGAGCGTGCGGGGGTGGGGGAGTGTACTGCGTTCTCTGTTTTCCTTGTGTACCCCTCCTCATAGAACATACGTCCTTTGTAAATGAGAGCTATGCCACACAAGAAATGGTGCTTTGGAAGGTTTGTTCGGATAAACAGAGGAAACATTCAGGACCTGGGGCCATAGTTGGGTCATAAACTATAAAATATGTCATGACGAAAGGTCTTGGGACAACTTTGGTAATAGTACTTAAAGTGTTTCAGCCCTGCTGGGCCTTCTGGGAAGTGTCATGGTAGATCCAAAAGCTGTGTCTCCCAGGACATTCCGACCCTAACAGTTGGTTAGGGTTGGCTACAGGCACGGGATGGAGTCGGATCCACTTGGAACATGTCCAGTGTTGTTCACAGAGGTGAGGGGCAATGGAAGTGCTCCTCTCAGTGGAGGGAGCCTCTGCTGGCTCTTCCTTTGCTCGGAAGAAAGGAACTCTTCTCATAGATGCATGTTTCTCCATAGGGTCTGCAGGTAGCCTACATCAGAATCGTTTAACAATTCACCAGGCCCTCTGGAGTAAACACACTCAGGATAGTGCCTCAAAATCTGCCCTGTCACAAGCTTCTTGGTAATTTCTGTTCTCCAAAGATGGCTTCTTTCTAAAACAACATATTTTCACTCTTCTCTGCTTTCTGGCTCTGTACGCTGCACCTACCACTGGGTACTCTGTATCTAGCACTGGGTACTCTGCACCTAGCACTGAGTACTCTGCACCTAGCACTGGACACTCTGCACCTGGAACACCGAGTACTCTGTATCTAGCACTGAGTACTCTGTATCTAGCACTGAGTACTCTGCACCTAGCACCTGGCTTTCTCAGGTAGCTTCCTTAGCTTCGAAGCTTGTTTGCTCTTCCGCAAAATGAAAGTGCTCACAGTTCCCATTACATAAGTTACAGTAAAAGAGCCTGACACACAGTTGGTGCTCAGAAAAGGTCAGTCATCTTCGCACCTGGCCAGGTGTTTTAGGAGACAGTGAGAGCCAGTCCCCGCCTCCGGTTCCCTTCAGGAAAGCCAGTCTCACCTGATTACAATAGAAGGCAGGCTGGAGTGTTTGTGTCATGGGCGGTAGAGAAGGAAGAGGTCATCTGAGGATAAGCCAGGCTGTCCATGACCCCTGAAAGACACAGTCTGACCCTTTCACCTTGGGTACCTGCCTATCTGCTCAGTTGTGTTTCCTCCTCTGTGAAAGTGAATGATCACACCTACCTTGCCCACCTCATAGGGATGCCACAAGGCTCAGAGCAGACAGTAAGAGTGTGGAGGCATCTCAAGCCACTAAAACAGTACCAGCCAACCTTAACTTGGAGCTTCCCAGGTTCCACTGAGCGTGAGTAAAGAACCGGTGTGGAGGAATGGAGGTATCACTAACATGCCGGTGAGTTAGGGTGCAGCTCAGCCCTGGGACTGTGAGGCTCCATTTTCACTAAAAATGCAGAATGATGAGCCAGGAGCCACCAAGGTGTGAGGAATAAACCCACTGTCCCAGTGAGGACTGCAAGCCGACCCAGGTACCTCAGCCCTGCAGAGTCTAGAGCCAGAGAGCACCAACCCAGTCAGTCCCCCCTACGCCCCACCTCTTCTGTTCCCTTCCCGGGGCCTATGGAAGGACAGGCTGTTCCCACTGATCACTGCCAGGCCTGTGCTTTAACCCTACAATCCTCTCTAATCCTCCTATGATCCACCCCCCAGCTGCTCCCTGGCCAGCCCTGGCACCCTGCCTGCTGGCCTCGGGCCTGGCACTTGCCCCGCCCAGGCCTCACCTCCTCTCCCCAAGAAGAGCCAGGGGTTGGCCCAGGGCCCTTCGAACCAAGCATAGTCAGCAGGCTAGGTACCTGCCTCCTCCACACAGAACCAGGAACCTAGGGGCCCAGGTCTGGCCTAGAATGTCCTCTGATATACACAGTCTCTCTCTGCTGGGGGACCTGTTTCTAGAAGTGATGGAATTCGAGTCTCTTGGTCCTGTTTGCCACTGGGGCTGCTGACTCATCTTCTGAAGCCTTGGGTTCCAGCTGTTCAGTGACAGGGAGATTATATAAGCCAGGGTCATGTGATCCACCTCTCGGGTGGGACTCTGGACTTGAATGGTGCCCCCACAGTGAGATCAAGTGGAGGATGGCAGTGAGTGCCCAAGAACTCCAGGACAAAAAGTGGACCTTCCTCTCCTGTCTCTGCCTTCTCTCTCTGTTGACTCAGCCACACTGTACTGTACCTCTGCTCCCTTGGTTGTCCAGAGTGGCAGCCTGAGACCCTGGGGCCTGTCCTTACCTGGCCCATCCCAGCCAGGCTCAGCCACTCTGAGGAGGCCAGACTTCCTGAGGGTTTCAGTCTTGTGCCGAGAAGGTCATTCAGAGGAGATATTAAGTGAGAGTCCCCATTGGCCGGGGCAAGTCCTAGCTACTTAGGAGGGAAGGGCAGCAGGTTTGGGATTGACCATTAGAGTCAGTGCAGTGCTAATATCCCCATCCTGGGAAGAGTCGCCGTAGGCTGTGACCTGGTCCACTCTTGCTTTATCCAGCTCCATTTTTCAGCTGCTGTCCAGAACCCTCCCTCCACCCTGTGGACTCTCCCTTCAACACCTCCCCCTCTCCCCCCCCCCCAACACACATACATAACACACACACACACACACACACAAACTCCAGGATGTCGCCATAAGTTAATACAGTGCTAGGGTGGGGCAAAGCAACACAAATTAATCCAAGCCCAGCAAAATGTTCCCTGCCCCTGGGGGACCCGCTCCATTGACCATGGGCCTCAGAAACAAACATCATGTTCGGAGCTCAGAGCTGCACACGTGGTCCCTCGGCCCCTCTTACCTCAGTGGATACATAAAACTGGCACCGGAGACAGCTATAAGCAAGAGAAGGAAGTGTGTGGGCTTCCAGAATTTGGCTGGTTCAGTCCAGATTTCCTGGGGCTTGAAGGAGCACGGAACATTTGGCCTGTGGGGGTCTAGTTCGTACAAGGAAGTAGAGTTTCCTGCAGCTGATGGGAAGGGTACACTGACCCTCCCTCCTCCAGGTACACTGTGGGATGGAAGCCCAACCCCTCCCCCAAACTCAGAGCCCCCACTTTTCCACGCCTCAATCAAGCCAGCAGTCTGTTTCTGTGACAACGACCGACACTTGCAAGGATCAGGGCCACCAGCCTTGAAACATCTTCCTGAGCCAAAGCAGCGTCACCTGGACAGAGCTGCCCACTGGGATCTGAAAGCAGCAGCAGATTGTTCCAGTCCCTGTCCTTGTAGAGCTAGCCCTGACTGAGGTAAAGAAAATGGCCTGCCCTACACCAGAGGAATGGTGGCCGTGGGACTGCAGGACTAGCCCACATCACTCGTCTGTAATTTCAGCCTCAAGAGTCATGGAGCCTCAGCCAGATTCAGACCCCAAAGGACTATCTCCTTTTCACCCAGCCCACTTCAGAAAGTGGCTCTGACAGAAAGGGGTCTCGCAGAAAGTTGGCTCTTTGCGAAATAAGCTATAGCTCTTTGTTGGCTGCATTTTGCAGCAGCCAGACCTGCCGGACAAGACTGGACACTGTGAGTCTGTTTCCCTCACCCTAGATTTCTCAAAATACTCCCATGCAACAGCTTTCCCCATCTGTCCCTCCCTGCTCCCAGAAACACCCACACCTCCCCTGCAACCTCCTGCATCCCAGGAAAGAGCAAGAGTGTGCTGGCCCAATGCCAAGATGGGAGTGCACATGTAATTACGTCTAAGTCCTGGGGACAGAGGCCAAATGCTGCAGTGGGTGAGCATCTCTTGCCCAGCACCCCCACCCACAGCATACTTGCTTGGCATGCAAAGCCAGACACATCCCTTCCCCTTGAGGAAAACTGTAACTTGCAGGATTCCCAGCAGAGCTTGGTCTGGCCCTCTTCGTTAAGACCTCATTAAGGAACCTCCAACCCTGCCCTAGATGAGGTGCCAGGATGCTGGAGCAACCAAAACGGCCACACACCATCTGAGACCATTTGCGAGTTTTACAGTTATAAAACAAAGATAAATATATTCAGATAAATTAACAGCATGCAAATTGAGGGGATGAAGTAATGGGTATTTAGAACTGGGTGGA
>CABHPQ010150154.1:1244-34993 GCA_902168405.1 Peromyscus aztecus
CTACCTACCTACCTACCTACCTACCTACCTACCTAATTATCCTATATGTGTGTATGGTGGTTCGCAAGCCTTTCTTCATACTAGATAACCTTCTCTCCCCAAGGTGCAGGGAATATCATAGAAGAGAGGGCAGAGAGAATGTAAGAGCCAGAGGATGGGGAGGTATGTGAGAGATGCTGTGGCTGCTGCACACCTGAACCAGAGCAGTTGGAGTTACCTGCACAAGACTTGCACAAGATAAAGCCAGTTAATCCTGCATGGAGGGGAGAGGGATTCCTGTGGACCCACCTCTAACTGAGGAGCTCTTGCTAGCTGATGGCTCCTGGGGGAGGGAGTGTCACTTCTCTTTGGGCTATGACTGTTGGTTGGTTGCCCATGCCCTAGTGGATGACTCTATACCCATGTGCATATGGACAGAGTCATTCAGCTCAGTAGGTTATAAAAAGTACGACATGAAGTTGGGAGGGAGATGTATTGGGAAGATGCCTGGGAGGAGTAGAGGGGTGGAGTAGATGGTGGATATGACTAAGATACATTGTATATATGTATGAATTATTCAAAGAGTAAATATAAATATTATTTAAAAAAGCAACTCAGGTGTAGAAGCAGGGTTTTCATCTTCAGTAAGGGTAGCCAAGAGATACATATTTAAAATGGTTTATAATTATGGGCTCTGCAACCAGGCAGCCCATGTTTAAATGCTCAATCTAATAGCAGCTAATGTAGCCTCTCTTTGATTGCTTTCCTACCTACCAAGTGAGATAATGAGAGTGTAGTCACCATTGATTGCCTATGGGGATTTAGTGAGCTCTATCATTTCAGTATATGAGTGAATCACAGTAAAATTCAATACTTACTCACCGTCATTGTTCCCCACATTTCCACAATAAAATAGGTGTTTGGTAAATGTTTAATGACTCAGATTATGTGTAGTTTTTGATCAGAGAGAAGACCTAAATAGCTCTGCAGGAGGTTATTCTTTCTCCTGGTTTTTCAGTTAGGAAACCAGACTCTAAGAAGTGACAGAGTCACAGGATGGATCAAGATGGCTCCATCAGTAGTGAGAATCCATGTGTCCAGACTTTTAGTCTAACACATCTGGTCTATAAAAAGGCAAGGGAAAACATTGGGAATGTGGTTGAGGACTTGCAGGATGCTGGGACCAGCCATGTATATAGTCAGCTGAGGAGGCCGCAGGAAGCTGGGGTTCCAGCTTTTCAGAAGCCAGCACAATTCTTGCCCAGGTTTTACCCTCTGCCTTAAGGAAAAGCACTTGAAACTCACTAATACTCCTTTTCTGTGCCTCATATGACTTGAAGAAAAAATAACTTTTTAAAGAAAAATCTATAAAAGTGACAAGTAACCCTTGGAATATGGCCACCTGGCAGGGTCCAGGATAAATCCCTTTCCTTGGCAAAGAGAGATAAGAAAAGCTTGTGGCTCACTGGGACTGAGAGGTGAGTACGGGTGACACAACTGTCCTTCCCAACCCCTCAGTCACAGGGTTTAAGGCTTGGTCTCCTGACCCCTGGGATCTACAGAATATGTCTTCCTCCTGCTCCCCCTTCCCAATAAGAGCAGCAGAACTCTGTGCAAAGTTCAGTTCTCTGAAGTCAGAAGCCATGAAACCCCAGGAAAGACCTTCAAAGGGAAAACGGAAACCACAGGCTTTGTTCTGAGGTTCTAAGCTGGGTGATTTATCTTATTTTTAATTAGCACACAATGCTAGGTTTCATTATGACATTTTCTTTTCTTTTTTGGTTTTTCAAGACAGGGTTCCTCTGAGTAGTTTTGGTGCCTGTCCTGGATCTTGCTCTGTAGACCAGGCTGGCCTTGAACTCACAGAGATCCGCCTGGCTCTGCCTCCTGAGTGCTGGGATTAAAGGCGTGCGCCACCGATGCCCAGCTCATTATGACATTTTCAAACAAACATTGCCCTCTCTATCTCCTGTCCCCTTGGACTCCTCTGGCCGTCTTCTCCCTCCACTGTAGCCTCCTTAGCATCTGTCATGTGTTTTATTGCCCCCCTTCTGTCAACACCTCTTCTTCTTTCTCATGGTCTCCTTTCTAACGTTATAGCTTATACCTATGCTCATTTCCATTCATATCCATCCATCCATCCATATATACTTACATACATTCATAAAAATGTTGCAAGTTAGAACCTGCATATATGGCAGGACATGATGTAATTTTTGATTTCTGAGTCTGAGTTACCTTGCTTAATACAACTTTTCAGAATTATCTGTTTTCCTAAAAAACTCACCATCTCATTTTCTTTAGCTGAATGAAATTCTATTGTTTGTATATGTGTCACATTTTCATTATCCACTCATCTGCTGATGGAAATCCAGGCTGCTTCCATCCTGGCTTTTGTGAATAATGAATCAATAAACATGGATGTGCAGATAACTCTATAGTATGATATATAGAGTCTTTTGGGTATGTATTCAGGAGTCATACTCATAACTTGT
This sequence comes from Peromyscus aztecus, assembly GCA_902168405.1. Lineage (NCBI taxonomy): Eukaryota > Metazoa > Chordata > Mammalia > Rodentia > Cricetidae > Peromyscus > Peromyscus aztecus. The sequence continues at coordinate 3,719 of CABHPQ010150154.1, forward strand.
ATGGCACATCTGCTTTTAACTTGATTTCTATAATGACTATACCAGGTTACACTCTCACCCACCAGGAGTAAGAGTTCCAGTTCCTCCATGTCCCTGCCAGCATTTGTTACTCCTCTTTCCTTGATAGTCATTCTGACTAGATGACTCTTTTCTCATCCCCCAAACTTGAAGTGCCAGACTTTTGAGGTTTTATTCAGCTACCAAATTATCAAATATAGACTAACCTATTTGGTTGAGCATTCCTAGGACCTATTCTGATGTTATTTGCACACCTATGAATGACTTAGAACTTTGTGTTAGAACACTTCATCCCAGGCCACAGTTGATAGCCAAATGTGAGGAAGTTCTAGATAAGCAGAAGCAACCAGAAGCCTGCACTGTGCAAAGTGCTTTACGTTCTTCCTGCTCGAATGACTGCATCAGAGATATCCCCTCTTTCTTGGGTATAGTTCTTTCGATGAGCGAAATCGCAAAGAGCACAGACAGGGGCTGGGTGGAGGGTGCCTTTGTGGCTTTGGGCTTTCATTATCCCAGTCTCTGAGACACCGGCTCCAACTATTTCTGCTAGTTCCACAGCAAACTAGTGCTGTGCTGAGCTGTGTAAGCAAACTGCTTCCCTTAAAAAACTCTTCCCCAGAACCTTACCCACCAGCATCATCTCTGAGGCCCGACTTTGGTCACTCAGCTCTTATTATACTGGCTCTCCCTGATAGGTGCAGCTCTCCCTCATCATCAGTGAAGCTTCCTTTTCACAGCAGATGGAGACAAAAGTCACTGCTGGTTAAGATGCAGAGAACAAACGTAGGCCTCCCAATGTCTGTGGGGGATTATCTTGATTGTTAATTGTTGTAGGAAGGCTGTGGAGGTGTGCATAAGAATGGCCCCCCATAGGTGCATGTATTTGAATACTTAGTCACCAGGGAATCTCACTGTTTGAAAGGATTAGAAGGGTTAGGAGGTGTGGCCTTGTTGGAGGAAGTATCACTGTGGGTAGGCTTTGAGGTTTCAAAAGCCCATGGCCAAGGCGCTCTCTCTCTCTCTCTCTCTCTCTCTCTCTCTCTCTCTCTCTCTCTCTTTCTGCATGCAGATCAGGATGTAGCTCTCAACTACTTCTCTAGCTCCATCCCTGCCATGCCCCTACCATGATGATAATGGACTAAGCCTCTGGCATTGTAAGCAAGTTCCTAGTTAAGTGTTTTCTCTCATAAAAATTGCTATGGTGGTCATAGTATCTCTTCACAGCAATAGAGCAGTGACTAAGACAAAGGCCCAGGCTACTGTGAGAGATACCATTTCCTGGGCAAGTGGTCCTAGGCTATGTTTGAAAGCTTGTGAAGGACCAGCCTGTGAGCGAGCAAGTAAGCACGTCCTCTATGGTTTCTACTGTACCGCCTTGGCTGTCAGTGAGTTCCTTGGCTGGAGGGAATGTTATGCAGATTAGCAAGCAGGCCTGCCTTTAGGTTCCTACCTTGAGTTCTTGCCCTGACTTCCCTCGATGACAGACAGCATGAGGTGTCCTGGAAGTGTAAAGTGAAATACATCCTTTCAACAAAGAAGTTACTTTTGACCACAGTGTTTTATTACAACAACAGATACCAAACTAGGAGAAGAACAAAATGCTGCTGCCTGAGACCCAGGTTTCCCAGGCCTGGGAGACTCGGGCTAATGTCTGCACTGCATTAGAACAAGCTCAGCCCCTCTTTGATCTCACCATGGCCAGCAAACTTCCAGTTGTCATTGTACTATCATCCCCTCTCCTCTGTGGCTCTGCCTCTCAACTCCCAATTTGAGAGGTATCTCCCTTTCCTCTGCAGCATAACTAACTCTAAGGACCGTACATTCTCAGAAGACTGCCAGCCTACCTGGGTCCTTTTTGCACCCCCAGTATTCAGTGTTATTCGTGACATTTGGTGAGAGGTTAGTAAATGGATTTGAGTCAGCACCGGGTACCTCCCATATTGCAGAGTGGTAGGTACACGAGAAAGGATGTGAGAGGAACACTGATAAAACGTCAGCGATGTGACTGGAATTTCAGAAAATATTCAGTACTTGTTGGTTGCTTTTCTTTTTCTCTATGTGAATCACATGTTGAGCACGATGGTGTTATATAGCAGGGGCTGTTGCTGCCATTTTATAACAAAAAATGGACTAAGAAATTAAACAACTCTGTGTGGATTACAAGGCTAGTGTGTCTGAGCACAGACATGTGACTTCACATTTCACATGTGAAATACCAGTCTATGTTTTTCTTTGTGTTGCATTCTTTGGCGCAATAGATTAAAAAGACATGGTCTCTGTTCCTGGGGAGCTCAAGTTGGTTAGCGGAAGCCAATAGGACGGTGTGAACTAGGTAGACAACAAGAGGGACCTGACCAACGTGGCAGAAAAACAGTTGTCTCAGGACTCTGGGGCCAGGGATGTGGCTAGGCTGGCAAATGTTTCCAGCAGGCACAATGCCCTCAGTGCATTCCCCAGAACACCATGTACATACAAACGCATTTCCAGCACTTGGGAGAAGGAGGCAGAAGGACCAGACGTTCAAGGTCAAGCTTGGTTACATAGTGAATTCAAGCCAGCCTGAGATATATGAGACCCAGAAAGGAAGAAAGAAAACAGTGAAGGAAAAAAACCCAAATAAAACAACAAAAACAGGGAAAATGAAAGGAAGGAGGGAGGGGAGGAAGGAAGGGTCAACTGGGTTGACAGGCACACTTTCTCAGCTTAGATCTTTTCTGTGGTCCCCGTGAGAATTATATTTTAGGAAATAATCAAGAATTGTCTAGTAGAGACCCCTGAGCCTGGAACTGACACTCTGAATCTGAACTCTCTCTTCAAGAACTGAATTGCACATTTGAAGAAGAGGCTATAGAAAATATATTGGAGTTCTTTCATCCTGATTGTAAATTGACTAGAGCTTGTTTGAGGCACTTCTTCGAGGCTGAGCCATAAAGATCAAGAAATTGTGCTTAGGTACAGGAAAAGATGTGAGTGGACATTTCTTGTGGTCACTAAGGAACCCAGACTGTCCTAGCTCTGCATCGTAGGAGGGAAGTGGAGGCAGTGGGGGTGGAGCTGGAGCTGGATGCTTTAGGTGTGGAAGAAAGCATGGTGCTCAGGATAGATGGCATTCTAAGGAGAGATGTGTTGCAACTTTCGGAGTTGTGGCTGCATATTTACGTTCTCTGCAACTGAACAGAGCCCCCATTTGCTGCTAATGGCAGGCTGTTTATATGCCCCTATATGCCCCTAGAGCTATTCCGGCATGCCTTACTCTGTGTGTTTGCATGCTCACCCAGGCATTCACACCTGCGAATGTGCGCCTGCGTGTGTAGGGAGAAATGAGCTGGTAAGCATCCTTTGTGAGGGGAGGAGAGTGTTTTCTTAGTTCTTAGAGAAAGCAGAGTCCACCTCCTAGGGAAGAAGGGGAAATGGACTGGATGTGATATGCTTGCTGTGTTTTATAATGTTAAATTTTCTAACATCCTTAGCCAATATCATTATTTTAAAGGTGAGGATGAGTTTAAGAGGCAAAGTCATGCAGTCCAAAGGAGTGCTGAGGAAGACCACGTGAGATTAGACAGGAATGCTGGGACCAGTGAAGGATTTTGGATTTCTTAACAAAAGAGTGGTTTGACAGTGTGGCTCTTGATTCTGTGTGCCAAAGAGTGGAAGTCAAGGAACCAGCTTAGGAACTGCCCAGTTTTGAATACCCAGCAAGAATGTGGCATGAGCTGGACAGGCTGAATGAAGTTAGGCTGCTGTATCCCTCCCAACAATAGCACGTTTTGAGTTTTTCACAAGGTGGATAAAATGCTGGGTGTCGAAACTGAGGAGGGTCAGCCCTGGAAATGTGGGCAAGAGTATGGATGCCTGTGGGCGCCCTCTGCAGAAAACGCATAACTTAGAAGATGCATTTCTACAAGAATTCTTCACAGCTGACTAAGCTGAGACGAGAGACTGTCCACACTGGAACTCGGGGGCTCTTCTCCAGTGATCGCAGACCCTAAGCCCTTCTAAAACTGGGGGAAAAATGAGCTCAGAAGTCATAATGGTTTGGGAGACCAGATGCAAAAACTCAACATTCAGCTCCTACTTTGTGCATGTGTGTGAGTGCACACGTGAGTGCTGCTCAACACTCTGTGTTCATGCGCGCGCACGCACACGTGAGTGCTGCTCAACTTGGGGGTTGTTCTTTAGCTGTCACTCATCTTTTCATTTCATCTTCACACTGCTGTTGTCGACCAGGAAGATGAGGCTGAGACCTTGCTCAAGTCACATGGTAGGAAAGTGCAGAAGTCAGATTTGAACATGTTCCAAGGACACATATTTATGATCACAGTGTGTTGCCACACACCAGGGGCCAGAGCTGTAACATGTTCCTGTACATAGGCTCAGGTGAAGGGAGCTCTTTAGGAATCATTAGACACACTAATCCCACCAGCCCACCATCAATTCTCTTGCACATGACTCAGGTGTAGGCAAATGCTCTTATGGAGACCCAAGGTAGAACAGAGTTGACACCCTCTTCATCAGTGCGAATATTCATGAAGGGACAGGCAATTTTACAGGCCTATTGTGCAAATATATAAAGCAAAGGAGGAAATAATGAATTCTCTTAATTTCAGAATTTTTTAGCAGTAGCATTTGCTGATGCATGCGGTCTTCCCTGGGCCAAGGGCAGAGCTGAGACTTCATTGAGCCTCTGAAGGGGGTGAAAGAAGGACACACAGTGGGTGGTCACAGGAGGAGGGAACTGGCCTGGCCTGGGAACAGAACACTTGCTGATCTCCAATCCGATGGCTGCCCTGCAGGACTTGCCGCCCTCTCTCCGGGATCACAGGTAATAAGGTAGAGCTGATGTTAATGGTTTATGACACGAATTCATTTTGAGAACTATATGCTTCAGCCATCGCTTTTATTTTTCAATTTGGATCTGTTGGGTATTAATAGCTTTGGGGCTGTGTTTTCCATTTTAATCTTGCTTTTTCTCATTTCCAAGTAGATTCCTTCTTTCAATTTACACAAACATTAAACCTCTATTTCCTGCCACCCTCATCTCCTCCTCCTGCTCTCTTGTTCTCTCTGCTGACCTTGTTATAAAACTTTTCTTTAATGGATACACTCATACCAGACCTACCTTTCTAGCCCTGCTAGCTGCAGTTGCCTTTTATTTGAGCCACACTTGGCTACTTGTAGTTTTTCATCCACAGTGCTGGTCAGCTTTTTCGTTGCTGTGACAAAATGCCTGAGAGAAATGATTTTGAATGAGGAAAGATTTGCTTTGGTTCATGGTTTCAGAGGTTGTGACCTGTGGTCAGCTTGTTTCCTGGCTCAAGGTGAGCATCTCAGCATCACTTTGCATATATTTTGCATATACTTTGCATGTGGCTCTTTGAATTAAGGAGATGGTTAGTTTTTCAGTGCACTTGTTTTTATATTGATGAGAGAGATGGTGTTGCTCAGCAGCATCTGCTCTAACAGAGCATCCTCATTTGAGTTATCTAAAGAACCGACATCTATTTCTCATACTTCCTTCTGTTTTTCTTCAAACCACAAAACCCATTACAGGTCAATCAGCATCCTCCTTAATATCACCTTTGCAGGGTGGAGGTGGATTAGAAACCATGAGAAGACACGCTTGCCAGTCACAGAATCTAGTTCCAGTACTCTTTTGGCCACAGACTCTGAGTTGCCTCATGTGAGCTCCTGACACAAGGTTTCATTTAGTTTCTCAGTCCACAAAATGCAAGATGATGGGTTGAATGGTATCACAGCTCTTAGTATCTTGGATGTAAAAAAAGAAATGCATGATGGGATAGATGTTAGAAGGTGGGAGCGGTGGTATACATCCATATTCCTGGCACTTGAGAGACTGGGGCAGGGAGATCAGGAGGTTGAAGACTGCCTGGGCTACTTAGTGATTCTCTGTCTCAAAACAAACAAACAGAAAAAACAAAAAGAATAGAGAGGTAGCATTACTCTTAGCAGAACACTTGACAAATATGCTTTGCAAAGGAAGGTGCTCTAACAAAGCAAATGAATCACAGGGTCCTAAGAATGCCATACTCTTCTGGGTAGCACACATCGGGGCAAGATAAGCACTAATAGTTGTAATGGAGTTGCAGAAAGGACTGGTCCTGAGTTAGGGGAACACATACATTCAAGAGAAGTGGGAAGCTACTAGAAGAGAAGTGGCTGTAGCTCTGGGCATACTTTTTTAGTGGGCTTCACTCCACTTGATAACACAGAGCCATTGGCAAGTGACTAATATTCTCCAAGCATTAATGTTCACATCTGCAAAATGGAGAGAGAGAAGTACCCTATCAGATGGTTACAGGATTTATGTATGGACCTGGTACATGGTAGCACTCCAATCTAATTATTAACGGCAAGAAGAGCTTTTGTTAGTTACAGTCATTGGAAGTAGAATTTGAGGGGGAACTTAGACGATAAATACTGATGGAGTAGGTACAGTGAGGGAAGAAGGAGACATCACTTAGGCTGTGAAGTGATGAAGATGGTGCAGCGCAGTGGTGATGGTAGCTTATGCTGCATCCACTACACAGTCTCACTTGATACTCAAAACAACTTTATAAATAGGAGCTGTGATCCCTCTGCTTCTGTCAAACAGATGCCAAAGCACAGAGAAGTTAAATAATGCATTCACGGCCACACGACTTGTACATGGTTGGCTTGAGATCAGAATCCAGGTAGTGTTGTTCCAGAGCCGAGTTCTTCTGTGTGTTTGTGGGGTAGAAGGGAATTCACAGGTGTATGTGAGTGCACATGCACGTATGTGTGCACATGTGAAGGTCACAAGTCAAACTTTGGATGCTCTTATTCAGATGCCATATTTTATTTTGAGACAAGTTACCTCATTGGCTTGGTGCTCACTCACTAGGGTGTCTAGCTCTGAATATACCTGTCTCTGCCTCCTCAGCATTGGGATTACAGGATGTTTTTATGTGGGCTCCGGGGAATGACCTCAAGCTCTGATGCTTGTAAAGCAAGAAGTTCATTTACTGAGCTATCTCCCCAGCACTCAGAGCCACGTTCTTAATTCCCATACTCTCCTACCACTACAAGAACCTGGGAAGGTCTTGTCTTCCAAGCTACCGTCTTTGAGTAAGTACATGCCATAACTTGATGGTCTTTAGAAATGTTACACCTAATGTTGTCTAAGTCCAAAGCCAGATTCCATATGCCTCCCTGGGTTGAGAGAAGGGCAGCACTCTCCAAGCTTGCCCTCTGCTCTGAGAAGCTTCCAGAGTGCCCAGGTTGCCTTACGGCTGAGTCATGGCTTTCATGATCCTGCCTGGCAAATTGGAGATACCCTTAATTGGATGTTGAAAAAACTCTGCCTGCTGCACAATGGCTCCAGCTGAAGAGTTATAGCTGTTTACTGTAACACACAGACAGTCCCATTAACAAGAATGATGGGAGACTGCTCCATAGCATTACTCTTAGCAAAAGACTTGACAAATATGCTTTGTAAATGAAAGCGCTCCAACAGAGCAAACATATAACACTGGCTCCCCACCCCCACCCAACCCTCCCCTTCCCAGGGAGACTTTGCATGTTCAATTCTTTTTATACATTATTCAAGGCTCCCTATTCTGACGGCATTCATCAATAGTGGTGCCTATGGCAGGGAGAAGCTTGTATCAACTGACAAATGTAGACAAAGCAGGCTGCTTAACCCAGGAACAGAGGGTCAGAGAACAAACAGGGAAATTGATGGTGCCCGCCATATTTCTGCAGGAATGGAAGAGCAAATGAACACCATACGTCACTGCTTATCACACAGGTAGGAGGGGATTGTGAACAGCTCAGTTCGGACTACTTAAGGAATGCTGATGGATCATTCCCAGACAGCTTTTGTTCCAAGCTACAGTTCATCTTGTTTACAAAAAGGCCAAGGCTTAGTCAGGTGCCATCCGTAGCTAACTTGCTCTCTCCAGTTCCAGGAACTGGAGGTGGGCTCTGCTAAATAGAGTGATGGACTAGTAGCATGGCCAATGGACACAAGACAGGGTACCGGTACATCCACCAGACTCTCATCTGTATCTTTAGGGATACGAGTTGTGTGACCCCAAATGGGAAAGAAAGTGTTTGGTTTTGGCATCATTAATAGCTGGTTCTGGCCCCTCGTTTATCAGCGTGTGAACAAAGTAGTAACTTAAGTCTCCAACAACTTACCTGGGAATGGGAAGAAGAATAGATGCCTGTCTCACAGGACTGAACTCATGATTGCTTGTGTTTATGTGCAGGGAACACAATGTGTCCCCAGGAGGCACTCAGTATATGCTAACTAATAAGTGTCCTGTGAGGTAATAAATTTTCTAGCACTGTAGGGGATTAAGGAGAGGCCAAACTGCCATCCTGAGACAGTTCAGAGAGGCAGGAATAGAAACTTTAGAAAGCCTGTTTTGGAGTTCCAGTTAAGTTTTGAATTTAATTTTCTTAGTTTATATTAATTGCACATAATGATGGGTTTCATAATGACATTGTCGTACATGTATATCACAGACTTCAATCATATTCACTTACATTATCCTTTTATTTCCCTGTTCCTGTTGGTCCTTTACTTTCCCCAAATAGTCTCCCTCTGGTTTCATACCTTTTTAATGTGTGTGTGTGCCTGTTCATTTGTGTTCAGGTTTGTGAAAATCTGTATGCACATGCATGCAGGGGTAATTGGAAGCCAGAGGTTGGCCAAAACCTCTGAAATTGTTCCCCAGATGCTGTCTCCATCATGTGTTTTGAGATGGGGTTTGTCACTTACCAAGTGGGCTAGGCTGGCTGAACAGTGAGTTCTGGAGATCCACCTATCTGTGCCTCTCCCAGCCAAGAGTGTGTGTGCCACTAAAAATCTGGATTTTTGTGTGTGTTCTGGAGACTGAACTCAGGTCCTCATGCTTACATAGCCCATGCCTCTCTGACAGAGCCATCTCACCAGCCTTCACATCTTAATTTTAAATGTAAATTCTGCATATCATAGACCTGAGTCTAGCTTTCCAGTTCTACCTAGTCTCTTGCATGTGACATAATTCCATTTCTCTTTATGGTTCACTCCATTGTACATACACATTGAATTTTCTTTATTCATTACATTTGTTGATGGGCATGTAGGTGGGTTCTGTAATTTGGGTATTGTGAGTGGTGCTGCAATTCTGCCAGCTAGTTATTTCTGAGAATTTCACACAATTTCTGAGATTTAGTTTTGCTTTCTGTCAAATGGAGAAATAGAAAGATATTATCTATAAAGCAAAGACTAGAGTGTCCTTACAATAAAAATTCACTGGTGTTCTAGAGAGATGGCTCAGCAGGTAAAAGTGATTGCCACCAAACCTAATGACCTGAGTTCAAGTCCTGAACTCACATGTGGAAAGAGAGAACTGGCTCTCATAAGTTATTCTGACCTCCACACACTATGGGTCTCCCTCTTCCCTGAGGACCATTAGCCACTGGTCTGTGAGGAAAGAGGGAGGAGAAAACAGCCAGACAGGGTTTGGAAGGCTTGCGAGGACACTGGAAACACCTTCCCCAGAGTCTGCTTCAGTGTTACAGCTCAGCTTTGTTTCAGAGTGAGGAGGGGGACAGAGGCTGGGAACAGCAGCTGGGGCATCACCTCCTTTGCGTTTGGCAGCATGCTCCCTATGTCCAGTCACTTATCGCATGTGGCTGCACTGTCCTACTGTACAGCTGGAGCACACTAACTAATGGTCATATGGGTAGCAGGACCAGGGCACCTGCAGGGGTCTGTGTCACAGGTCACGCTGGAGATAGGCTAGGAATCCAGGCTTAGGGACAGCTTCCAGATCAGGTCAGGCCTCCAGGCCGAGGGGAGCTCTGCTGGAAGGGGAACCCCCATTTGGTGCCAAGTTCAGAGAGCTGTCCGGATGTGGTGGACTGCAACCTTAAGTGTGGTACTCCAACAACACATGGGCAAGTGCATGTCCCTCCCCCAAACACAAGTAAATGTAGCTTTAAAAATTCATCAGAGAACTTTGGTCTGTGGTATTTCCTGGGTGATGAACGGAGTTGAGGGGAGGGGAAGCCTTCAATTTGTCTTCACCTCTGAGACAGCTGTGTCTGTTAGGCTGTGAAGAAGAGCATTGTGATTAATTTTTCTTCAGAATTATGTTACCTGTGGATGGGTGGAGGTAGATGCAGCCTCAGGTAAGAAAAAATAAAGTAACAATGCAATGTGTTGAGAGCCTCCTTTGGACTGAAACTCACAACACCTGTCTCATTAGGAAATTGTCCTCATTTCCAGACTGTCACATACATCAAAAGGAGACTAAAGAGAGGAGTCTGGTGTAGGGGATTCTGTGTTTATTCTACATCACCGTGTTGATCTGATGTCCCTTATCTGGAGAGGGAACCTGAGGCTCTCTGGAAATGTCCTTTGCCTTTTACCACGCCATTAGCATCAGCTATTTCCAATATCACCTAGTTCCCAGCCAGACACCAAAACACTAGAAAAAAAACAAACAAACCCAAGTTTCTGAGAAAAATTGGTTCTTCTCATTTCTGGGGAAGCCACACATAGTGAGAGTTGAAGTTGCTGAGACAAACAGGTGTTGGTGTTGGAGGCCAAGCCTAGAGAGTTGGCACAGGTCTGCTCCTGGTAGGAGACTGTGCAGGAGAAAAGAGAAGGATACATTACACACACACACACACACACACACACACACACACACACACACACATCCAAATACACAAAAATGCATCCCCCACACTTCTGATGGCTTCTTGGCTTCTGATGACGGGAGAGCTGGTGGCTGAGAAAGAGCAGCAGAGCGTGTGTTTTTGGGATTTCTGTGCTGAGCTTGAGCCAGGCTCTTGTGGTTCAGGACCACTGACTTCCATGCAGAATGTTTAAGACAAGTTTCTGCACTTCTGGATGGAAGGGGATATCAAGGCTAAGGCACAGACATGCCCCCTGGTTCACAGTTGTGCAGCAGGAGAGCCAGATCCTGTATGAAAATCATTATATCGCTAAAAATCACTGGGGTAGCACTTCCCATTAAAAAGTGAACTTTAATAATATGCTAATATGCTTAGCCAAATTATCCCAAATGTTACTACTTCAGCATCAAGTCAGTATTAAATGGTTATTCATGTTCAGCTGTACTTCCTGCTTACTTCTGCTTAATCTGGAAAGTCCTATTCCTGTCTCTCTCTCTTCAAACTGTGCCCTCTCAGAGAATCTCCAACAAAGAGAGGGCAACCAAAAGCCCAGTTCTGCCTTCATGGAGACTATGGTAGCTCCTCCCCTGAAGTTGCCAGCCGCTCAAGTCTCTGCCCAAACATTCCAGCTTTTGACCACACTTGGGCACAAACCCAGCTTATGGAGGACACATCATCACCCCTCACCTACAGCCTATATAAGCTCCCTGCTTTAGTTCTGGCATGTGACTTCTCCTGCCTTGATCTCTGGGGCTGGAGAACTCACCTGGGAGTTGCTCTGCTCAAATAAACCTGTTCTTATATTTTTCAGTTCGGCTTCATCTGGCTTACTGCCTTGTCGGAGAAACCTATTATCAGGGTACAAAAAACCTGTTAGTTCAGGAGTCAGTTAATATTCCCTCATTTATATCAAAGTTCAGAAATCTGGTGTGGATTCTCCTATGTTGCCAGCCCCAGTGTGGACAAGAACTCAGTGCCCACATGTGGCTACTGGTGGTTGTGTGGCCAGTGGGAGGGTGAGTGCTCTGCTTACAGATTCTCCTCTCAGGAGGCCCGTCCTGTCTTCCTAACAGAGCAGCATATATTGTCCCATGTCATTCCCACTGCCTTCCTGTGCCATGTGGTTTGGTATAACTATCTGCTTACCTTGTTATTACTGTTTGCAAATTTTGAATTTTATTCTCTCTTTCTTTCCCACAAAATATAGTTTCTCAAAGGGTTTTCTTTTTCTTTCTTTTTTGGAAGAAGTAGGCAGCAGGAGTCTCATGACACCCAGGCTGGCCTCAAACTGTCTATGTATCTGAGAGTGACCTTGAACTCCTGATCCTCTAGCTTGCACCTCCTGAGAGCTGAGATTTCTGACATGTGTGAGCCACCACAATGGGTTTATGCAGTACTGGGGATTGAACATAGAGATTTGTGTGTGCTAAGAAAGCATTCTATCAGCTGCAGAACATCCCTAGCCATCCCCAAAGCTTTTCCTGCTGCTTTCTTGGCATATAGAAAAGTGCCAGAACATAGACTTTGCTCAGGAAATAGCTTTGTGTTAACAAGGTGAAAAAAATGATGTATGAATCCAAGGCTATTCATAGGGCTTATGTTGGGGATACAGGAATTATGTCATCCACCACCCCATCAGACACCTTCTTTGCATCTTCCAGGCAGCATCTCCCCACTGGAGTCATTTGCAAACTTGGGGTCCTCCCTCCACACCCCAGTCGTCTTCTATTTCACTCGATTGTGCCTTCTATTTTAAGTACTTCTAGTGTATGTACTTAAAGAAAAAGAAAGACTCCACATCTGTGGGTATCTATCCGTCATCTATGCTAATTTGCCTGTTCTTATGTAATTTGTAAGGTGGCAAAGCCTGACATACTATTGCAGTCTGGGAAGCCAGGGCCGTTTATCAGCCCCTGCCTGCTGCAGCCATTGAATAATTCTCGGCTGCCTGTAAACAGCAGTCTGCCAGATTCATTAAGTCTGATGCATGCAGTCATTCGCCATACAGATAAACTTAGTACAGCTTCCTGGGGCAAGAGATCTTGCATATCTGGACTTCCCAGCACTGGTCTTTGCCCCTTAGCCTGTGATGAAGGTATGGATGGACTTCCTCAGGGCAGTGTCAACCTTTGCCAGTCAAAGCTTGAATTCAGAAACCACAGAGATATGCCCTGTTATTGCAAGAAGCTTGGTGTGTTGGTAATTATATAATATGCAGACCCCTCCAGGGCTCCTTCTAGCTCAGAAACTGGTGTTGGGGTTGTCTCTTTCCTGTATTGGGCATGGAATTTCACAAGGGACAGGAACATGTCTTTCTAAGTCTAGATTCTATCCCAGAGTCTACAAAAAAAAATACACATTTTTTCCTGTTGTTGTTGAAAGAATCGGTAAATCAGGTAAAACTTTCAAGCCATTAATTCCAAGCCTTTTGTTTTTCTTACATAATTTAGTTTATTCACATTTCTTCAACACATGTGTGAGGAGACTGTGATTTTCCCATCTGACAGATGAAAATGTTGAGCTGCACAAAGACCAATGGCACCCTAAAATATCAGACCCATTTGCATGATTAAAAAATGAAGAAGCCATCGCACTCCAAGGTCCAGATATAATTTTTATAGATTGTACCTCAAAAAATCAATACAATACTTTCTTGCATCTTAGAGGGGCAGAGTCTCATACTGACTCAGCGTCTCTCATGACCATGGCGCACAATTTCCTTCCCACTGTGTGACTCCATTCACCAAAAACACACAGCACACCATCTTATTCTTTGGTCTGTTAACCAAATTCTAAGTTCTTTTAAAAATTAAGTAAATTTATTTATTTATTTTGTGTGTTAATGTATGTGCATTACATGGGGGCATCCTCTGCTGTGGTGTGGCCATCCTGGATTTCTGAACTCTCGTTAGGCCTGGGAGGGCTGCCAGGGTGATATGGGAGAAAAAAAATGTGCAAATGTGAGGGTCAGAGGACAACTTGTCAAAATCAGTTTTCTCCTTCCACCATGTGGCTTCTGGTAATGGAACTCAGGTGACTGAGCTTAGGGACAAGCTACTTTACCTGCAGGTCCATCTCACTGGCCCTAATCCCTAACTTCTTTATTGAGAATCCATCTTGTGCAGACTTGCCCAAGATACCTGAAACAGGTCAATGAACAATTGGACCAAGATCCATTCCCTCTTGGTGCTGACTGGCTAGCAGAGACTTAATGGTTTTTATGCTTTCCAAAGAATATCAAAAGTTGATTATTGTTCTGAACACTCCCAAGATAATATTACAAAAATAATTCTGATGTGTGAGGACCAGAGTTCACCTCTGCAGCACCCATGTAAATTCTGGGTGGGTGTGGTAGTCTGCTCTTGGAGGTGAAGATACTGGACCCCAGGGAATATGATCAACCCTGGTTCTGCCTGTTGTCCTGTGGCATGGTTCCCTGTCTGTGCAGGAAGATAACAGCCTTCGCACAAGGGTGATAGAGTCGATTGAAGGAGGTCAAGTTCATGGACTGGCCAGTCATCATAAGCATGTGGTTAGTGTTTTTGGCACTAGAAAATGTCACACCCAAAGGCATCATGGGCTGGCCCATGTGAGATATTTCTGGAGGCTCGAATCATCATGTAGGCTTTGGGTAACTATGGGGAAGATCTAGGGAGGTTGAAGGGTGCCATGGCAACAGCTGAAGGATTTCTGGTGTTAAGCAATTAGAACTTGGATGGCATGAAGGTGTGAAATTGCCAACAAGCAGGCAGTAGCTTCATATCTCAGAAGAAGTCACAACAAGAGAGGAAGTCTCTGTATTCTTGGGGACTCTTACTGGTTGCAGGAACCGGGAAGGAAAGAGCTGGGCGTCCTCTACTGTGGTATGGCCACCCTGGATTGCTGGAACCCTTGTGAGGCGGGGAGGGTTGCCAGGATAGTAAGGAGAGCAGCAGTTTCTGAGTAAGTATACAACATGGCTCAAATATGTTCAGGAGTGTTCTGGGTCTTTCCTGGAGTCAGATGACACAGCTCAGTTCCTGGCTTTGTCACTTGTGCTGGGTGACCTTGGGATGTTACTTCTACCCACTTCAGTTTCCCCATCTGTAAAGAATAGATCCGTTAATACTCATCTCATGGTATTTTGAAGGTTTGACATGGGATAATTAGTATCAAGTTCTCAGGACAGTGTACAGTATGTGGAAACCCTCCCCTAGTATTCTGTGTTCTCTGAAGTCTCTTCCTTTCCCTTGTATATCTGCTCTCCTATAGTTCTCAGGTTATCTAGCCATCAAAGCTGGAGTTCTTGCCTCTCTTTTGCTGTCTTGTGTCTTTGGAGTTTCTTCAGGGAGATACACATACACAACAAATAAATCTGTTATTTTCCAAAGACCAAGACCTGCTCACAGAGTACTCTGGTCATATTATTAGGCTATATGCTCCTACTTTCTCATTGAGAGGAAAAGCATTTGGAAGGGAAGCCAGAAAATGAAAAGATAAAGTAGAGGGGAAAAAAGAATTTCTGTTTCAAAAACAAAAAGGAAACAACAGTAATTCTATTATTATTATTACTATTATTATTATTATATTATATTATTATTATTTAGTATTAACCACATAACCACTGGCAGTGTCAGTCACAATGGACTCAGTCAGGAGTTTGTATCCTCCTTATGAAATTATTATTGGAGTATTCTAAATGATCATATTTAAGGGAAGGAAAAAAGTGGATAAGTGAAAGGTTTCTAAGGGAAATTTCAACCAAATAGAAGGAATTGATTTTTCTTTAATTAAGAGAGAACAGTAAAAAAATAGAACATTGGAAGCCTGGCATCTTAAAATAAAACCAATGATAAACTCTTCACTCTCTGATGGCAAAGAAGCAATTCCTTTCCTGGATTTTTGGATCTGGCTTTTATTATTAAGGCTGGTGCTGAAAGCCAGCGTTTTGACAGGAACAAGGAACGTTTGTCACTATCTGGGAAGGAGATAGATGTTGAATGACATTTTGGAAGAAATGTATACATTTTGAGTCTAAGTACACTTTTTCCTTCCCAGGAAAATTCCACTAGCAAATAACTGATTGGTGATTGTAGGCTCCCAGTTCTCCTGGCTATTTGAATGAAAACAGAATTGAAAATTTCTCTTCTTCCCCTCCCCCTTCCTCCTCCCTTTTCCTCGCCTCTCTCCCTTCCTCCCTCTGCCTTTAGCCTTTGGGGGGAAGTAGAAGTTATCCTTGTGAAAAGTATTTTTCCTAGGTAAGGGCACCATTCATAGATGTAGGGCCTTGTCTCCAGAGATGAAGAAGCTGGGTACCACAGATATGTTTTACAGAGTTGCTGGAGTGTTCTCTGTGGGAGGGAAGTCCCTCTTACTAATCCAGGCAAATCAGGAGGAAAGCAAGACAGAGAAGATGCAAGCCACTCAGTGGCCTTGGATTTGTCTGATAGCCAACTGTGGTGTGCAGAGGGGCAATTTATTTTCTGTTGCCAGTTTTCTTAAAAGCAGGCATGATAGAAGAGAAATTCCTGCTCCAAATCCAAGGGTCAAGGGTGATGAGATGCTGAGGTGAAAAGCTCTTGATATTATGAAGCTAGATGTTACTGTGAGCATGAGGCTGACTTTCTGATCTTGTAGAAATAAGACAAGGAGCTACATGCAGTAAGTAGGGAGTGGTGGAGAACAGATAAAACTCAAAAGGGTGCACTGGAACCATGACCCAGTGGTAGAGAGCTTGCCTAGCACATGCAAGGCCCTAGGTTCCACTTCTAGTATTGCAAAGCAAACAACAACCAACATCAACAAAACAATATACAACCAAAACCTCAACTTGGAGAAGCATGTTGACCAACTCCCACTTTGCAGCAGTAGAGGAATCTTGGATGCTGACTAGTTTGAAAGGATGACTGACCTGCTCTTAACGTAAGGCCAAGGTATCTGCTCAGAGAGAATCCAATTTAAGATCTGGTAGCCCAGCTTCAGGAGGTGTTCTGTATGATGGCTGTTCTTACACTTTCCTGCATGGGTTTTGTTTACTGTCCTGGATTTCTTCTTCTTCTTCTTCTTTTTTTTTAAATCCATGATCAGCTATGGTTCCCAGTTGGACCTCAAAGCTACTGATGTTTCATTGTCTTTCATAAGTCTCCAGGGAGTGAGTGAAGCTGACAGCCAGATGCTGTGAGATCAAAGAAAGAGGCATACAGCCCGAGTGTGGTGGTGGACATCTGTTACCTTAGTAGTAAGGAGGTTGAAGTAGGACGGCCATGAATTCAAAGCCGAGCCTGGGCTACAGAGTGAGACCTTGCCTTAGGGGGGAAAAATCAAAAGAAACAGGCTGATCTTAGACTGCAGAGTGCAGTTTGTTGGAGACACACTAGCAGAAGCATGGCCAAGGGTGAACCAAGATCATATAGAACCTTGAGCTATGTGCAGAGAAAGGAAACTTATGAGGAAGACAGGACAAAAGTGATTTTCACCAAGCTTAGAATGTACTTGGTCTCAAGCTGTCAGAAGGGCATCAGGCACTGGATTAGTTACTTTCCTTGTTGCAGCAACAGAATACCCGACAGAAGCAAGTCAGGAAGGAAGCAAGGGTTTATTCCGGCTCACAGTTAATGGGGTGCAGTCCACCAGGGCGGGGACGTCATGGCAGCAGGAACAGAATGCAAGAAACAATGAGCAGGTGTGCTCACCTGCCCCTTTCCCCTTCGCATTCAGTTTGAGCACCAGACCTGCACTTAGGAGCGTGAGGTACTTTTCCCTCCTCAGTTAAGCCTTTTAGAAGTGCTCTCAAAGCAAGCCAGAGGTGCATCTCATGTGATTTCAAATCCATTCAAAGTGACGATGAAGATGAAGCAACGTGGGTACGTTCTGGGGTCAGTGGTGCCTGCATCTGGTCATTAGAAGTGCTGCACATCAGGACTTCGTGGGTTCAGTTACCTATAATATGCCGAGACACTGTTTGTGAAAACAGACCAGTGTTATCCAGGGTCAACATGGAAGCTACAAGATGGCTTCTGTCATGTCCTGGCACCAAGATAAGAATTTTCAGGGAAACATCAAGCAAAAGCTTATCTTTTTTTCAAAGGAGGAATTTTGGTGCAGGCCTGTTTGGATCATGGAAACTGCCACTCAGTGGACAGCAGTGTTTTAAATGTGCCAATACCAGTACATTCTGGATGGATAGCTATGTCCAGAGGACACCTCTCATTTTCCTTGTAATCATTTCCCAACTTGGTGGGCTAAAGTCTGCATTATACTTATAAATATTTTGACAAGGCTGCAGTATCTGAGCCCATTCACTCTGGGAGACAGCAGTGATTAAAAACACCTGTATCACTCAGGTGGGCTGGTTCAATGGGTAAAGGTGCTTGCCACCAAGCCTGACTTTGATTCCTGGGACCCAAATGGTACAAGGAGAGTACCAGCTTCCCTGGTTGTCCTCTCACCTCCACACATGCGCTGTGTTACATATACACCCATACAAATGTGTACACATGTATGTGTGCACATATACACACTACATAAATAAGTAACATACAAAAACAATAACACATACCTACATACCTTCATCCCTTTGCTTTCCATAGAAATGGATAACCACAGAGGACCACCTTGCCCTTGCATACTTCTCCAGAATACTACTGCTCATGTCCTCAGGGCCTCATGAGATTCCTGCCATTCTAGTCCATGGTTTCCATAGACCTGTGAGTGACCTTCTTGCTTACCTGCCTCTATAACTCCCCAGGTCTCCTTTCTTTACTTGGAGACATTCCCACTAATGAATGTTCTCTAGATTGCGGTAACCTGTATAAAATCAGTTCCTTAATTGTCTGGTGTATATTGTCTTTGACAATACAAGGTTGGATACTTTTTTCCAGACCAAAGGGAAATTCAGGTCTCCAGTCAAGGCCATAAAGGACAATAAAAAGGAAAAAAAAAGAGAGGGTTATGGGGAATCAGCAGGAATGTCCTAAAAAATTAGCTAGAGCTAGACTAAGGAACAGAAGGAAAATTTATATGCAAATGAACAGGCGTTCAAAGCATGCTGCTTTAAGGCAAGCCTCTGAGCCTCAGTAAAGAGAACAGGAAGGGTATGGAGTAATACAAGATGTCCTTGTTGGTCCATAAGTTTTCTTTATTTTATTATAGTCTTATGTCTTATAAATATGTCAACATTCTGGGAGCCCAAAGCTCTAATATGAGTTCAGGAGCAGCAGGCTGGGAATTGGGGAAGGTTTCTAAGCTGTTTTACTGTCATGGATGTCCTCGAGGACTGCCATTCCTCAATATTCCATTTTAAAAGCCAGAAGTATGTGAGAGTTTCACCCCTGACTCCAGGAGCCACTACCAATGACTAGAGAATGAGTACAAAAGTCTTTGCTTCGAGGTCTTAAAAGCTGGGGACAGTGTTTGGTTCAGAGGCAGCAATGAAATGAGGTTGAGGTTGGACTATTGCTTGTAGCTGCCCCTTGGCTGTTTCTTCTCTGTCCCCATTCTAAGTTTTCTGTTTCCTTACTGACTTCTCCTGGACCCTTCCCTAGGGATCACTTGTACTTGAATCCTTTGTTCAAGGTCTATGGTAGGGAGCTCAGACACAAGACACTGATTGGACTTCTTCTGATAGAGGAAGGGAGGTGGGGAAGGAACAAGGGGGAGGAGTCAGAAGAAGGCATAAGAAAGAAAGGGAGGGAAGGAGAAAGAGAAGGGTGAGGATCTTTTCTTTCTTTTCTTATTTTTCTAGAGAGGAACAGTGGCCAGAGCCTACTTTATTGATGAGAACCCCACACTTGAACCCCAGCTCTTTACCTCTCCAGCTGTTCAATTATGGATGTTACTTGTATATTCAAATGTCAACTTCCTGCTAGTTTTGGACTCAAGATTGTTGCAATAATTAAGTTAATGCTTTTGGTTGACCTTTGCTGTGTAACCTATTGGGCACATCACAATCTTTCAAGTGAAGTCTCTAAGAAAATCCTGTACTTGTCCGTGTTAGTCTGAGTTAGTACCAGTCTGCTCCCCTCAGTCTCATGATATTTCCTCCTTCATCTGTGTGGCTGTAGACAAGATATACTGAAATAGTATAGTCTCAGTTTGATAATTTTCAAATTCTTAGGAGCATAAAAGTTTGTGTAATTTTAAGACGCTTTTAAAATTGATTAAACATAAAATAAAAACAATTTAAATAATGTTGTAATTAATTCTTTGGGAATTTTACACAATGCACTTTGATCATATTCACGCTCCAGCTCCTCCCATATCCACCCATACTTCACATTCTGAATTGGAATAGATTTTGTTTAAAATATAGGTTCCCAGATCCTGTTTAGTGGATAAGAGAGAGCTCCAGGAATTCAAGAATTTTCGGGACTGGGTAATTCTCAGAACTTAATTTTGGAGGCCTAGCACTCTGGGTTCAGAGTCTAGCACCAACCCCCAGGACTAACCTCAATATCTTATATGCTTCTGCTTTCCATTGTGCAGCAAAGACTCAGCGAGGATTTTAGCCCCAGCTGAAGATTCAGTGCTTTTTCCCTAGACCATGATGCTTAGCTGAGTTCTCAAACCCAGTGGCCTACTGGTTCACTTTGCCCCCATTGGGTTGACACTTTGCTGTGCACATCAATGAATTCGTTCCTGGATGTCAATGAGCACTTATCCCGTTAGTGCAAAACAAATGGGCTGATGTTGCTGAGAAATCCTGAGATGACACCAACAATCAATCAAGTGCTCCATGGGTCCACCTAGCCCTGGAAGGCAGCCGATCCATTATGGCTGATTAAGACCACGAATGACAAGGAGCCAAGGCCTTGTCTCTCTGCAGCTCCCGAGACAAGGTAGAGGTTAGCCTCTGACTTTGCCTAAGGACATAGCTGTTGCTGGCCATCATGTTCCTGTTCTCAGTCACTTATTCCTTGATCAGTGTATTGGCTCATGATCAGTGTGTGTAGCTCACTCCACAGTGGTTTTTTTTTTTTTTGATTCCCACAGTCCTCCCCAGTTTTTAAAGCCCAGCCTCCTTCCATATCAGTCAGTCACCCTACTAGGCACAAGATACATTGAAGAAGAGGAGGAATTGTGGTTATGGTTCTGTTGTGTGCCTTTTCCTGTCCAGATAGAACAAACACTAAAACAATACAACAGAAAGATCATAATCTAGTTTTGTGGACCAATCAGTTTTCTGGGCTAGCTTATAGAAACATGGATGACTTAAAGGCAGCTACAGCCAGATAAGCCCACGTGAGCATTGGTGTGACTCACAAAACCTGCATTTCTAGAGCTCCTTGGATGACTCATGGCCAGCTCAGGCCATTAAAGTCTCTTGTCCCCAGTGATTGTCACTGCCTATAGGACCTCAAGGGGACTACTTGTGAATCTTAAGTTTTAGCTTTCTAAGACCTGTAAATTCTATTTACTTCCTGAGCCTTATGAACTTTCTTCCTCTCTCTGAGGGAAATGTTTCAATTTGGCAGAAATAACTACAAAATAATTTTGTAAGAACTTCCTATTTTCATGATGCTTAGAGTATTTCTTGAGATACTGGGAAATCTAGTCTAGGAGTCAGCAAACTTTCTCCAAAGGGCCAGATAGCAAATATTTTGGTCTTTGAAGTGTAGAAGGTCTCATAGCAGTTACTCAGCTCTGCTGCTGTAGCAGGGAAACAGAACAGGCATCAGGAGAACAAAATTGGGTGTGTCCATATCTAACATAACTTTATTGACTAAGACAAGTGATAGACTGGATTTAATTCGTATTCATGGGTTGTAGTTTCCAATGTAGACCATTATTACAAATGTATTCATTCAATAAATAATTTATAAGCATCTCTACATGCCAGACACTGCATGTGGCACAAGACATGGAGTAGTGGAATTCCTGCTTTCATATATCCTCTGGTTTATTAGGAAGGAGCAGACAACCTGCTTTGCATGCAGTTACATGTATAATTACTTTTATTATAAGTGCTGTGAAGGATAAAGGCAAAGTATGATTGGTGTGAACCATGGAGAAGGTGAAGAGGTGGGGTGGGAAAGGGATGGGCCATCAAGCAGAAGGAGCAACAAGGGGCCTATCCTGAGCCAAAGGAACTTGGTAAATCAAGAGACTCTGGCTTGCTGTCATTCAGGGAAGGAGAGTGAGGCAGGCATCAGGTCCCTTTTGGTATTTCTCAGTATTTTATTCCTTTCCCCAGAAGCAATGGGAAGTGTCTGCGGTGTTTTAAAGCAGGAGAGAGCAACACAGGAGATTTAGGATTCAGAAAAATTTATCTGCCTACAGTTTGGGGAATAGATGGTGGGCAACAATAAATCAAGGAAGACTGAACAGATAGTTCCAACAGTATTTTATCAACTTTGCCACAACACAGACTCTCACCCTGCATTTCCTTTGTTCTATCCTCACCCACAACGTCAGGTACATGATTAAATGTTCATGCCTGAGGTCACCACCCAGAGGCCAAAGCTACCCACTTATGGCGAGCCCCTCTTGATAGTGATAGTTTCTTAATAGGGCTAAAGGGGCTGGGGATATGGCTCATCATTAAAATGCATGCTGTGAAATCATGAGGGCCTGAGTTTGGATCCTTAGCATTGACTGTGACTACGCGTGTTCATTCCATTAATACCAGTGCTGTGGAGGTAGACTCAGGTAGTTCCTTGCAGCTCATTGGGTAGTAAACCTACCTTAATTAGTAAGCTAATGGTTCAATGTGAGACTCTGTCTTAAAAATAAGCTGTAGAGTGACTGAAGAAGAACGTCAGCCTCTTGCTTCCACATTCATGGACAAACCAATACTTATACACACACACACACACACACACATTTGAACACACACAGACATAGACACAGACACAGGCACAGACACACACACACACACACACACACAGAGAGAGAGAGAGAGAGAGAGAGAGAGAGAGAGAGAGAGAGAGAGAGTTGGAGTTCAGTGTCCCAGGGGCCTAGAGAGCCACATTGAGGGTCAGATTGCATGGAGCTTGTTAATCATAAGGGGCACATTCTTTTGGACCCACAATACTCCTACCTCTATGTGACTTTACATTTCAAGGCCACTTGGACCTTCTGAAGCTTTGCTTACAGCCAATTCCAGCCATGATCATTTTGCTGATACATTTTGAAGATGATATGACTATAATGCTGCCGAGTGTCTGCATATTCTTAGGTGTTTGCAGCCTCCACTTGGAATGCACTGATATGTAGATCATTAAGCAGAACAGACCTTCCTGCTGAAAGGAGTAATAATTTTAGTTTTCAAATGTCATTTTCAGTTGCTATTTGGCAGAAATGCTGCAGTCACACTCTCCTGTTTCTATTAACTACAAGGGCTGGGACAAAGTCATCTACCTCTCCACTGGCAAACCTTCATTTCAGACTCTGCAATGTGGCCATTTAGGCAATAAAAAGAAATGCAGAGCTGGCTGCTGAGATGGTCTCCAGAGATGGCACCTCCTGGTATTTATACCCTTGAAGAGTCTCCTTTCATGTTATACTAGACTTGATAAATGTGACCAATGAAGTGACAATGGCTTTCAATGTAAGGTTATAAAAGACTTAGAGACTTCTATCTTGGCCACAGGGTTTGATGTTGGACCTTTTGGTCAGGGAGAAACTGGCTTCTATATTTTGAGCATCCTTCTATGGCAAGAAATTGGAGCCTCTAGCTAATGGTCATATGAATTAACTTGAACATAGATTCTGGCCTCATTCAAGCCTTTAGATGATTACAGTGTTATGTAATAGTCGACAGGAAACTGCTTGAGAAACCATAGGCTGAGGTCAGATAATAAGGTGCATCTGGATTCTGACCCATGGAGAACATGACATAATCAATGTTTCTTGACTTCAGTTCTATGTTTTAAGGAAATGTGTTACACAGAAATAGCCAACAAAGAATAAGAGATGAAAAGATTGAACAACTACCATTGGTCTGGTGTAAACATCTACAAGATTGACAAGAAGACCCTGTTGTGAGGATGCTAGAGACTGGGGTAGAACCTAGCTGGGAGTGAGAAGTCTGTGTTGTGGCCACCGACAACTTTTATGGCATAGGGCAAGTGGCTTTTTTTTTCTGCATCTTATTTTCTCTTGATATTGAAGCAAGAGGTTGGTTATTGTCTTAGTTAGGGTTTCTATTACTGTGAAGAGACACTGTGACCATGGCAACTCTTACAAAGGAAAAAAAATTAATCGAGGTGGCAGCTTATAGTTCAGAATTTTAGTCCATTATCATCATGGCATTGTCAACATGGTAGCATGCAGGCAGATGTAGTGCTGGCTACATCTTGATCAGAAGGCAACAGGAAGTTGTCTGTCTCACCTGGCGTGGCGTGAACATATATGAGACCTCCAAGCCTGTCTCCACAGTGACGCACTTCCTCCAGCAATGCCACACCTACTCTAACAAGGTCACATCTCCTAATAGTGCCACTGCCTTTGGGGGCCATTTTCTTTTAAACCAGCACATTGTACTCCCTGACCCCCAAAGGCAATATATTATGGCAGAAGCACAGTGAAGGAAGCTGCTCATCTCACACTGGCCAGCAAGCAAAGGGCAACCTCACTTTTTGTATGTATGTGCAAGTAAAGGTGTGCTTCTGTGAACATGCATGCCTCTCAAGGTCTGAGGATAACCCCAGGCGTTGTTGCTCTGGGCCACCTATTGGGTCCTGGAATTGGGCAATTTTTATTAAAAAACACTGTGGGGTGGGGGCGGTGGGGGGAAGGGGGGAAGGTGGGAGTTGGTGGGTGGTGGGTTGTGGGGAGGGAACTTCTAACTAGTTTAGACTACAGATAATTATTTGACTCTGTATCCCCAAGGAAGAGCTACAAGCTCCTTTTTATAGCCAAAGGTTATACACAGGGCAGAGAGTACATTTTGGGATTTATTGCCTTTGTGACATCTAGGTGTCTTGAGTCTTGAGCTAGCACTTTCCTGGCAACTCTGAGATCTCTGAGATAGGAGAGGGATCTAGGATTTATCACTTCTGATTACAGGGTGTTAGTTCGAAATGTTTACATAGTCAAGGGTTCATTTAAATTGCCGTTCTTTTGCCTGGGAGAACGCAGGGCAAAGGGTCAAAGCGGCTATCAGTCCTAATACACTCAGAGATATGCATATAGACTACATGCATACAATTTTTTTCATATTCCTGAGCTCTTCACATCCATCTTTGTTTTGAAATCAGGTCTCTCACTGGTCTTGAACCAACCAATTAGACTAGCTGACACCATGACCAGCTTTTCCATGGGGATTAAATTCATATTCTTACGTTTGCTCACCAAGCACTATCTACTAAGCTGTCTTCCCAGCCCTACAAACTTATTTTTATCACAAAGCCATTGCCTTAGAACCCATTAAACTACAGATTCTAAATGGATTTATGAGGTCAGAGTACTACGATCCAATCACCTCTGAAAAATTCCCACCTTTAAACATGGCTGCTTCAGGAAACCAAGCTTTCAAAACATGAGCTTTTGGGGACATTTAAGACTCAAACCATAACGAAGATCCAAACTCTATCTGGGTTGGACTGGCCAGCTCTCTCTTCTGGGAGAGACAGAGGACACCATGATCAATAACCTCACAAGAGGCAATGTCAAATATGTAAAGCATGGTTCTGAAAGAAGAATTGGACACTGTGACCAACAGGAAGAAGTGATGTTGGGCCAGTAAGAGCACTGTTCATAAGCTGAGTCTAAAGATATATTTCTTCCTTCTGTCTTGGGAAATACACTTGTACGAAAACTTCTGGGTGTGTACAGGCCTCAACTTTCAACTGTACAGAACTGAGGAAGTTCATGCAAATTCCTCACTCTGTCTTCAGTCCCGAAGCAACTGAATTACTGAGATGAGGAGGGGCTAGAGCTAATATGTTGAGTGAACAAATGGTGTGCTTCCCTGAGCTAATTATTTCTGAAGCTTGGTGGTGAGTTCATTGCTGAGATTCAGATTCGTTAACCTTATCTTAGCCTGGGGAACTTTCTCCACAGTAATCCAGATTTTAAATGAGCTCACCTTCAGGGGAGCCACATTAGCACACATCCTTCCTGTCATGGTGGCCTCACCCCAAGGAGCTAAGACAACTTAATAGCATGGTTTAGAAAAGGTGGAAGATATCCTAAGGATGAGACTAACCTTTACTTTATGAGCATTTCAATAAAGGTATGAAGGAATCCATTGAGGGGACTGACAGCAGGGTCTGGATATCAAACCTTCTCTTCGCCAGGGGTAGAATTCCCTCTGGGAAGTGTCTACCCCTAATTTCTGGAAAGCAAATCATCTCATCATTTGGCTTGCATGTCTGTGTGTCTTTATTTCTACCTATATGAATCTCTTGGATATCTTATCATTTATTTCTCCTGAGTTTTGACCTCATTTGGGTTGCTTTCTAAGATCTTAAATTTTGGAACTTTTCCAAAAATGAGACTTGGTCTACAAATGATCAACAGTTTTGAAAAGTCAAAGATCTTCTTTCTATTGCTTCCATGGGGAGAGGGAAGTGGAGTCATACTTAGTTTTCTATCAAATTTAAAACTTCAAAGTCTTGACTCCATCTTTGCAGCTGTGTGTGCACAGAGTGAGCAATGTGGGATACAGAGCACTAGAGGAGTACCCGAGTTTACCTGTCCATTGTTCTTCTTTCCAAACTTCTTGCCTGCCCTGCACATTCCCAACCCACACTACTTCAAGGCCATAGGAAACAGAATTCTTGGGGCATGGAACAAATGAACAATTAAAATGGAAGGGTGCAAAAGGATGAGTGGTCTTCTCTATCCAGGTGGCTTAAATGGATTGGTGGAACAACCAAAGCTGTCCCCTGTTCCCTGGTATAGCGGTAGGTAGCCGTTAAATGTGTTGCTTGTTATCTCAACCTTCTGGCATTCATGCCTCCATGTCATTCCCTCACCTTGGGTTGTCTCCTCAGTTTTAAAGTGAGAGCATTGGAGACAATAGAGGTGAGGGCCCCTTCCTGAGGCCACACAGGAAGGACAGGAGCTGGGTTTCACCAGGCTGTGGGTCAAGAAGTGCTGCTCCTGCTACAGCACTGTCCCATAAAGATCCTGCCTTGTTAGCCATTCTTTCCAGCACTTTCTTCACTTCATGCTGTGAGTCATGATTGTCAACCATTTGTACCTCTCCTTTCAGAAGGCACCAAAGGAAGACACAGGATTTTATGTCACAGAGGCATCTCCTCTAACACAAAATGAAGCTGGTGTCCGAGTCCTTGCTGTGTGCTTAGTGCTCAGGTGACCTCCAACTTATAGATAAGAAACTAAAGGTTCAGATGTTTGCTTGTCCTGGTATGCCACTGCTAACTAGAAGACTCAGAATTCAAGCAGTTCCAGGGCCATCATACTGTGTAGCTTATTCCTCCTGGACATCCTGGTCCAAATGCTCACAGTTGGATAAGACTCCAGATGGTGTTATTAGGTAGGAATTCTCACTATTCACCATATTCCCTTGGTGTAAATGAAGATTTGATATGTGTCCAACATCTTGTCCAGGCAAGGACTTAGAGTCTCATTGTTAAGAGAGTTCCTTTGCGGGAACAAGCCCTTATGAAGACCTCCATTCTCCCAAGGACCATTATCAGAAGCATTCTAGGCTGGCATCCCATAAACAGAAACAAAATAAGGACTGCCATAAACACCATATCCCTGCAAACCAACCTGGACCCAATTAAGATGACCAGACATGTAAAAACATGGAACCCTTATATTTCCTCACCTCACTGTGTGCTGGGTAGTTACCCTATTTTCCATCTCAGGGTGTATGGAGGGTAGAAAATGGACTGTAAGTTCTGTCCTCTAGTTAAGGGCAGCAAGAGAAGTACACAACAGCAATTTAACATAACACAGTCAGAAATATTCAAGCTAGAGCTGTGAGGTTAAGTACATGGAGACTGAATCCAGTCTCAGATTTCTGTCCTCTTGTTTACTCATCGGGTAATTGGGACACTGTCCACACTGCTGTTGCAAATGGGAGCCCAGGAGGGTTTGGTTTATTTACTTGTTTGCGCAGGAGCTTGGGTTGGTTGCTATATTATGTTCTGCAGTTTGTCTGCATGGGGCAAAACCTGGCTGTGGTCACGTCAGAGTGGCAATGACTTACGGATGGAAGCCATGTTAGTAGTAAGTGCTGTTTCCTCACTGATTTGCTGTAGTTGCTTCTGAAATGAGCCTTATTGTAGAGTCCCTGTCTTAGTTAGTTTCATATTGATGTAACAGTATCTGGAGCAATTGGCTGAATTGGAGAAAAGATTTCTGTTGACTCAGGATTTCAGTTTTTAGTCCATGATTGCCTGGCTCTATTTCTTTGGGCCTGTGGTAGGGCAGAACATCACAATGCCAGTTAGTGTGTAGTGGAAGAAGCCTGGGGACCTCATGGTGGCCAAAGACTCAATATCCCTTTACTGAGCATGCCTCCAATGACCTAACTTCCTCTAAGCAGGCATTACCTTCTCAAAATTCTATCATCTCCCAGCAGTGGCATGAGTTGGGCCAAGTTTTTTAACACATGAGCCTTTGGTGGGTGGTTATCTGGAGTGAGAGTGAGTTTGCTTGGCTCAAGAAACCTAAGACAATGTCCAGAGTCAAAACTGGGGCAGTAGCTGAGTGTGCTCCAAAGTGGAGACGGGAGGACTGCAAGTTCCAGGCCAGTCTGAGATAGAAATGGGAGCCCATTTGTGCTTGTTAGATTTACCTGTGGATTTGCCACAATAGAGTAACATGGAAGTGTCTTAATTAAGGAACTTCCTAGATCAGGTTGGCCTGTGGGCATGTCTATAGGATACAATTGGTTTTTCTTAGTTATTCATCTTCTACATTTAAAATATTCCTTTAAAAATGCTTTGAGTCTTTCATACATTTTATGCAATGTATATTGATCACAGCCTTTGACTATTATCTCCCTTCAACTCCCCTGAGTGTTTCTCACTCTGTTTCCCTCACAGCTTAGTGTCTGCGACTTCCCACCATTCAAGGTTCATGGAAATTTTCAGAAGAGGAAGAGGAAAGATGGCGAGGAGAGCTGTGACTGCTGACTTCTGGCTTTGGCATGACTGTTACACACTTTGATTCACAATGGCTGTGGTCACTGGCATCAGACCTGCACAAGATCAAGCCAGTAAAACTTCCAGCATATGCCATGGAGGGGCCCCTGGCGTACTACCCCTAGCTGAAGAGCCTTTGGCAGTTGATAGCTGCTGAGGGAGGAAGAGTTACTCCACTTAGAGGACATGGCTAGTAGTAGGTTGCTCATGTCCCCGTGGATAACCACACACTTATGTGCTTATAGGCAGCACTAATTGACTTAGGAGGTTATTAATAACAGTAAAATACCAGAGTTGTCTTGGTTGTCGATTGATGAAGGAACACTCATCCTGAGTGGGGGCAGCACCATTCCCTAGACATAGGTTCCTGAATTGCATGAGAATGAAAGACTCTAGCTGAGCAGAAGAAAAGCAAGCTGCATCATGTATGAGTTTGTGGGTTGACTTCTTCTCAGTGATGGACTGGAATTTGGGATTGAAAGATGTATAAACGCTTTCATCTCTTACGTTAAAATGAACACAAGCCAAAATGAACAAACACAAACTGGAATGGAGGTAGGTCTATTGGCATCTACTGTGGAGCCCAGAAATGGTGCTAATCACCTTACAACACACAGCACAAAGCCCCCACAGCACAGAATTTTGGGACCTTTATGTCAACAGAACTAAGGCTGAAAAGCCTTGATAAGGCTGGTCTTCTGGGAAGGAAGGGTGGTATACTGCAGAAAGAACCCCTCACAGTTGGCTGACTCTCATCCAGTTCTGATGGTTCACTTACTGCAGCTTTGGCTCAGTCAACTCCAGGGAACCTGGGGGCCCCCACCTGTTACTACAGCCAGATCTCCAATTCTCTCCCTGGTCTAAACTGTTATGAACCCGTGGCTGCCCTGGAGGTCTTTTCCTCTCTTCTCAGAAATTTGTTTTCCATCTTGCTTATAGATTGTCTTGAGGGAGACATCATGTTAGGCCTTTCCCTTAGAGGGGGCTTGACCTTCAAAATTATTTTGAAAAGTTTTCTATTCTGAAGAAGGACACTATGTGCAAGGGGTTACATCTCTTTCTTTGGAGAAAGTATTGTTTCACATCTTTTTTTTTTCTTCTAAAATTCAATAGTCTGAACTCAACCTTACAACTGAGAGAGAAAGAGAAAAGACAAGTAGTTGGAACTAAAATCTAAATTGAGGTTGTAGAATCCAACTCTCCAATCCGTGCTGCTATGTTAAATGCCTTGACTTTACCACCCAGTGGTGCTGGGAAATGAGATGTCTATCAAACAGTCTCATTAAAATAGTTTTAACACAAATTTATTGATTGGATTTTGTGTTCCCGACATGGGTTGTGTCTCAAAAGCATCTTGTGTAAGAAAGTACTGTATAAATATGAGACTCATTATTAAGAGTTCATGAAATAACATGCAAGGTGGGTAAGGAAATGCCAATGGATGGGCAAATTAGTCAGAGTGCAATTTACAAGGTCCTCTCATATTCTCCTGGGGTCACTGCACACCGGGATACATGATCATTAAATATGACCCTCAGAGGCACTGTGTTGAGAGGAAGGGAAATTACTCAATTTTAAGACAAGATTTTAAACAAGGGCCAAACCGTTTTATCTACTTGAATTTGGGTCACTAATTATATCCACTGATCTTCGAGTAATGAATCATAAATTGTACAACGCCAATGAAACCCTTCTTGTCCCTTTTCATCATGAAATGAGACTTCCTCCACTTCCACTTAGTGGTGGCAATTATGTGTCTGTAAAAGAGAAAGACTAAGGGGAGAGGGTGGGGTGGTGGACTTTCAGGGACACTGAAATTGGTGTCTCTGATGTACTGGTGTTGTGTGTCTTTAGCCCATTTTGTCTTCCTCTCTGATCTTATTTTCTCATTTCAAAAGGGTTATCACAGTATCTTAGATAACTTTCTAAGTCATTCCCAACTCTCAAATTCCAGGATTCTAAGTAAAATTTTATTTGTGACATTGAAGAAAATGCACCATTAAAATCATCAAACTCTAAAATTTTCCAAAGGTAGATTATCTTTTTACATAGAACCAAATAAGGTGATGTTTTTGAATTTCATTTGGCTAATGGTTATACTAAAACATGTCTAAATAATAGCATAGGGAATTTTGGATAGTGATGAAAGATGGTTTTCATAGACTTTCATATCCCTCATCCAAAAATGTAGAGTCATAAATGACTCAAGATCTGATGAACTCTAAGCAGCAACACGTTGCTGAATGTGGAAAATTCCTGATCTCACTTAATGGGTCACAGTCAGAATGCTGGAATGGTACCCATGCTGTGTAGAGTCATCTGCAGACTACGTAGATAAGGCGTGTGACACAAGTGCATTTTGTGTTCGGACTTGGACCCTACCCGCAAGATAACTAATTATGTATATGCAATTGTTCCAAAATATTTGAAGTAAAAAACACTTCTGGTTCTAAGCATTTTGAATGAGGGCTACTTAAACCCACAGGTGGTGTGTGTGTGTGTGTGTGTGTGTGTGTGTGTGTGTGTGTGTGTGTGT